>ML390029.1:0-83251 GCA_005239525.1 Nicotiana knightiana | reverse complement strand
GCATGCGGCAACGCAGAGCCCTGTTTTCTTCCACTGTTGCGGACTCCGATGTTGGGATGGCGGTGTTTAGGTCTTCCACGGTGGAGTTGACGATGGGCAGGTGACCTTCAGATGTCATTTCTATACTCCCCTTCAATCTTGTGAAGTAAGGATGGGAAGCCAGGTTACCGTAAAACCAACCACCTTAAAATACCTTGAAAGATTGAACCAACAAACGTTAGTTTTAAAACATAGACAAATTGCCCGTACGGGGTATGCAATGCACCTGATGCTTTTCTATATGTCTTCGCCACAGTTGTGTATTTCATCCCGGCCTTATCTCTTGGTTTGTTTTTCTTTTGGTTATTATTTTTCCCTTTCCTTGGTTATTGTGTCGGCTATTTACTTCCTTGCTTGGTTTCCTTTCTTATGGTTATGATCGAATCCTATGTGGATTGCCTACGTATCACGGCGCCGCGTGAATCAGACCGTCGCATAGTTTATGTTAGCAAAACCCAAAGAGATGCATATGTCATTTTCTAAAGGCTTCATTCCAAGAAAATTCCATTCAAAACACTTTTGATTACAGAAAGTTAACAGCCCATTTTTGGAATTACAGAGTTTGCAAAACAGACTCGACACACATTTTCGAAAATATAAAGACTATTGTGGGCTCAACATATGAATATGACTAGAAAAGTGAAGTACAGACTCGAAAATATCAAGAATATATTAGTGTTTCCGTTGCTCCAGGGGCCGGTGGGGCATCATTCGGCCTTGCCACGGGCGTGCGTGCTATGTCTTATCGGAGGCGGTAAAGGTCGTCCATTATCTTATGGACGAAGATCAAAATCGCTCAGAAGAAAGTGGTCCCAGTCATATCTTCGCATTCCTGACATTTGGTGACGATGTAGTCAGCTATCTGTTGGACCTTTAGCCTGATGATACCTTTCTCTCGAAGCAGGCGCCCGATCTGTTGGGATCTTGTTTCTAAAGTTTGGACATCCTTGTGACTCTGTTCTTGCCATTATTGCAACTCTTTTTCTAACTGAGCCATCATGGCATAGCACTGTTCCCTCTCTGGTTTAAACCTTTTCGCCTGTTTGGCCATCTCGTTCTCGACGGCGACCAATTTCTCTTTCAAGCCCACGACTTCGTGGTCATATTTCCTTTTTAGTCTCTGAACAAATTCTGTTCTTTCTTCCGCACTTCTTGTTAGTCTTGCCCGAACTTCGGCCAGTTCTTCTTTGGCTTTGTCTAACTCATTCCCATAGCTACATACTTTATGCCTCAGGCAGTTGATAAGCCTTTCATCGGTCCTGCTTCTCTCTGGGTTCTCAGCAGCTGTTTTCAGTTCCTATATCTGGGCCCGGAGGGCTTCATTTTCTTAGGCTAATTTATTTTTCTCTCCTTCGATTGAGGCAGTTTGTATAATGTTTTCGAACTTGATTTCCCTGACCTAGGCCTCCAATTTTCTTATGGTGGCTCGGTAGCTGTTCTCTTTTTCTAACCAAGCCCAATGATCTTGAGTTTGCTCGGCAAATTGTTGTACATGGGGCCTCTTTGCGGGTCGTTCTTGCTCTTGATGCTCCCTGCCTCTTACACCGTACCAAGAGGTGTAGGCGGGTTCCACTTCTCCTTTGGATAAGTCTCTCACACGAGTTTAAGGTTCTAGAAACCTACACTCATTCCAAATTTGACGGACCCTGCCTTCAGGAAATGCAGCTCTTGGGCATAATTCAATGGCTTGTTGGCTTAAATCCTCGTCATGGGGAACCCCCTGTTGCCTCCCCAACTAGCGCATGACCCGGTGCAGAGCATATGGCTGAATGCTTCGCAGGCCCATTAACAGGAGATAGCAAACCTCAGTAGACATATTGATAACCTCGTTGAGAGGGAGCCATCCGAATGTCCACTCGATTTGGTTGGCAGTCAGTGAGCTCAAGTTTGAGTGCCAGGCTTCTGTGCCTTCAAGTAATTGGTGGCCTTTTACCCGAGTACCATGTTCCTCGATGCAGTTCAAACCGGTTAAGCCGTAGTTCATATAGCCCGGGCGGTGACAGAGGTGTTCGATCAGCCAGATATGTAGGAGCAGGTTGCGCCCCTCGAAGAATTTTCCCCCTGATTGACAAACTGTCAGAGCACGGTAAATCTCGGCTAAGACCATCGGTATCAGTGTGCCATTGGAATTTTTCATCATGAAGTCTGCTATTCCCACCAGTCTAATGTCTATGCATCTGTCGCTTCTTGGGCAGATCAAGGTGCCCAAGAATGCTACCACAAATGCTAACCCCCGGTGGGCTTCCCATTTAGCCTGATCTTTGTGAGTCAGACCAGTGTTGTTAGCCTCATAACCCTGGGGATCTTCATAACGTCTGTAAAGAAAGTAGAAAGTGCAGAAGCCTTCGGACAAATGTGGGTCTTGGACATCCCGGCTAATGTTCAACAGATCCAAAAACTTGTGGGGAGTCACCGCCCTGGGCGCCACTGGGTACCGACTTCTGAGATTATCATTGAGACCAGCATACCCTGCTATTTCCTCCAGCGTGGGTGTTAATTCAAAGTCCGAAAAGTGGAATAGATTGTGGGCGGGATCCCAGAACGGTACTAGAGCCTCGATGATGTCCAACCTCGGCTTGATCGTTAAAAGGCCAGTAAGTCCCCCTAAAGCTTTTATAACAGACCTTCTACTGGTCTCCCCCAAGTTGCTCCACCACATATGGAGTCCCAGAGGGATTTCCTCGACTGCTTTGAAGGGGTTGTTTTCAACTGTATTCATCCTGCACATTCGTTCTTTTAATTAAGACCACAGAAATATTTTCGAAAAGTAACATTTTGGGCAATGGGCTTAAATAAAATGGACCACCTTTGCGAATACGGCCTTTTAAAGCAGTGTTCGCGAATTGGGTCGAAATTTAAAGACAAAAAACAGGTGGCCATTCTTGCAAAACGGCCTTCCGGCGCCCCACTTGGGCGATTAGGCTATAATGGTGTCACCTAATTTTAAGGCTATATTTGTTTGATTTTGAAAGATGGAGTTGGACCCGATGAGGGTTGCCTACGTATCTCCCACCAGTGAGAATCAAACAAAGCATAGTTCGGGAAAAATCTTGATTAACTAAAAATATACACCCTCATCATTTTGTTTTATATATGTATATTTTATTATTATTACTTTTTTTTTTTTAGAAATTTTGGCAGCGTTTCGGGATAAACACGAGGATTTTCTAAAATAGGGTAAATTCTCTATTCTACCTCAGTCTTGGTTTTTCTGCTCATTTTTGGTTTAGCCGGTCGATACACAAGTCGTGACAAATAAATACATACGTAGCAAATAAAATGCATCAGGGTAGTCTTTTATTTCGGGTACACATGTCCTAGACGGACCCAACCCCTATGTTGAGTCCCTAAGTCAAATGCACATGATGCAAATAAGCGTTCCTATTTAGGGATCTGGCATGAGGCTATGTTATTCTAGGTTTAAATCCTGTGATTTATTGTTCTAGACTTGGCTTACCCGAGCGGACAGCTCGAGCCGAGGTCGGGGCAGCGTACCGGGAATACAGAAGCTTCGCCGGCTTTGCAACTTATACGTACCTCGTTCTAAAATTAGGATATGACTCTAACAGAAAAGAAGTCACACGAAGTGCACACTTCCCAGATGATTTAGAAGACTCAGAGAGAAGAGGGTTTCGGCATAATTTTATATACAGTTAAGATAATATCAAAGCGGTATAAAGCAGCATTTAGCACATTAGGTTCAAACATGTAAAATCAGATAATAAAGCCAAATATAACAGTTTATTATAAGCTCGAATTCTTAAACCCTGAACCAAAGATTCTGGGTTCGATCCCTAGTAGAGTCGCCAAAGCTGTCACACCTCCTCTTTCCACTACCCCCGGATTAATGAAGGGTAATAAGGGAATTTTTCCAATTAAAATGACATTATTCGGTTTTGGGACTTATTATTACTTTTCAGAGTCGCCACCCGAATTTTTGACGATGCTCCGGGACACCGCGTTAAAGAATCCCAAAACCGAGGATATTTTGACTCTGTTTTGATTTATCTGCGCACCAGAAATCCGAGTAAGCAATTCTGTTAACCTGGGAGAAGGTGTTAGGAATTCCCGAGTTCCGTGTTTCTAGCACGGTCGCTTAACTATTAATATTTGGCCTAGTTATCTGATGATTTACATATTTTTTTTCCCATTGCATTTAACCGTTTAATTTTTAACCGCTTTTAGTATTTATGGATTTATCTTGAAATAAGTCACGATGTCATGCACTTATTTGCTTTTGGGACATATTATAAATACGCTACATGAAATGCACCCACAATTATAACATGTGATTTTTATTATAGTTTGAAGTTGAAGACGGGGACATGAGTTGTCGCACCCGCGTGTAGGTTACGTAGCCAATACTATGGTCGTGACGATTTTATAAGGCCCGTTTGTGGCGATGTTTGAGTTTTCTATTTTTCGCAAGAGCGTTTTAGTTTTAAGATTGATTAGGACGTTTATGGATTTATTTTAAACAAGTCACGATGGCGCGCACTTGTTGTTTTTGACCACATGGCAAACATGTCACATGAAATGTACCCGTGGTTGCTATGTACATTTTGTTAATGTTTGGAGTTCAGGGTCGGGGGGCATGAGTTGCCACTCCCGAGTGTAGGTTACGGTAATTTGAGATAATATTCGATCTTATCCAAATTTCAAACTAAAGGTCTCATTCTACCTAGAAGATCGCCTAAATGATATTCATTAGTCTAAGGATAACAGGTTTCGGGCTATGCCCATATTTTAGCCCCAAATTATTTCAACCCTTTTGGCCAATCCCAATTGTGACTAGTTTATAGGAAGGACACTAGTTTAGGAAATTCAGTTAAGTCTTAAGGGTCTTTACTTTCTAGTTTGGTGAATAATAAGAAGCATAGCAGTCAAAAATAAATATTTATTCATGCATACGCTTATAAGCATACAAACACCTTATTTACTGTTTTTCGGCCTTGAATTGGTAAGCTAGAACTATCTATTGTTCTTTGTGAGAACTTTGTAATCTTGAAAGAATAGCATGGCATAAACAGGTTTTACCAGTTCACACTTTGCAGTTTTTGTCCATTTTTAGACAGCCTAAACACAGATCTAAAATCGGGATTTATATGTATTTTTAAGGTACAAATATTCATACATCTATCTCGAAAAAATTTAAAGGATGTGAGATAAGTTAAAAATATTTTGGATCACCAATTTCTATTCATATTGAAAGTTACAGAATCTGAAATAACATGATTCCAAAATTCTAGCAGATGTTTACAGGGAGATTTTCGTATAGACTAATTCGGATATAAATTCATACTTTTAATTGAACGTGCTATTCTCATCATACTACTTCTTAAAGAAGATAACTCTAATCTTTGGTACTGTCTACTCCCTCATGACCCGATAGCCTAAGAAGTTAAACTTGATTAAATCCTTAATGGGTTGTTTCATCAAGCTGGCCCAATTCTGGATTTAGCAAGAAAAGTAAGAACCCTGAAATAATAGTGTACAGTATCCAGTCCATATTTACAACTAAAAATACAAAAAAAAAAATATTATTACATTATCATTTCACTATGAAATACAATTTCCTAAAAGGAAAACAATAAGTAACAAAGTAAAGAGAGAACAACACTGCTCCTGCGCAAGCCGGCCTTCAGAGGCTTTGAAATCTATATTTTTTGTCTATTTTCTTAATCACCAGACGACTAACTTAACAAACACATTCTAGGCATGTTGTAAGGCAACATGACCATTATTGGGTCAGGTTTAATCCCAATCATGCAATAGTGTCAATTCTAAAGGACAGAACCTACTTTGGTGCACTCTTCTTGGAATGAATCTGACCATAAAGAGGTCAGGTTCAGCTCCGAAGATGCAAACCCATCAACCCTTTAATCATTCCACAGGTTGTTGCCTAAATTCATACAATGATTTGACTACTCTTAGGCATTTCTTAAGGCATGAATCCGACCATTTATGGGTTCAGATTCCTGTCTTAATGCCTTTTGTAATAATAATCTAACTATTCTATAACTGTTTATGCATGATCATAGGGGGAATCTGACCATGAATGGGTCAGACTTTTAATCCCATAATGCCAACACAAAACTAAGTCTAAATTTATATGGAGACTTGCTTAATTAGTCTCTTCAGTGACCACGGAAACACAAATAAGAGCATCTTTTAATCTAAAATTATAAGTCCACAATTTTTCTATTTGGATAGTAGTAACATCAGACCTTCAGACATTTATAGGATGAGTCATACCATAAAGGAGGTTAGACTCAACCTTGATGATGCTTTACACCACTTTGACAGAACAGGTTCCTGCCCCTTTTTATGGACTGAATCTGACCATAAAAGGGGTCAGATTCAACTCCATAGAGGTCATTTTTTGTAACTTTCAACTCATACTTATACTATGACTTTGATTTTTAGGCATGTTTTAGAGAATAAATCTGATCATGTTAAGGGATTCAGATTCTTTTCCCTAGGAGCCTTTTGATTACCCACTTCTTATCCGTAAAGGGGTGATTTTCATCACCTTAGGCTATTGTTTATGCAATACTAAGGGGTGAGTTTGACTATTAAGAAGTTAGGCTCATCTACCCTAGTGCCAACTATCTAGAGACTTGCTTGTTGAATCTCTTCAGTGACCAAAGAGACCCAATCAAAAGCATATTTCTGCCATCTTATGGGCAAAATCTGACCATAGAAGAGGTCAGATTCAACATCCAAGTGCAGATTATTCCACTAATGGACTAACACAAAACTGATATCCAATGATACTCAATGCATTTTAACCAACTTAAAATCAAAACAAAATAATTCTAAGGATTTAGATATTACACACACAACATATATTCAGATTCCTTAACATCATGTCAACTAAATATTACTTCAGATTTATAGACCAAGAACAAAGAAGAAGATTCAGCTTGACATAATCTCAAAAAAAAACATAGCAAGAATCAAACATTTAGCATCAAACTAACAACAAATTCTGAGTATAACAATTTCATTTAAAGTTCATTGTTACATACCTCTTTCGAAGAGACAATAATCAAAAGAAACCTGACCAAATAAAGGTCAGGCAGAGATGAAAATCAGCAAAAAGAAGAAAAACCCAGCAACAACAAACATCAAACCCAAACCCAAACAGCCCCAGCAGGAAATTAACACAGGAGTTTCGAGTATAGACACTTAAAATTCTCGGAATCAAGATACCCAGGAAGAACAAGAAGCTGAGAACCAAAATAATACCCAAATGGATTTTTGTTCTAAGGAAGTAGTATGATTTTATTTATTTTTTACTGATTTTTTTTTTTTTTTTGGAAATCTTGTTTGTGAGCAGCAGCTGCTATATTTTTTCCCTTTTTTTTTTCTTTTGTCTTCTCTCCCCCCCTTTTAGAGTGTAGGGATCCTTTTCTATTTATAGAGTAACTTAGAGTGGTATCATTTGGTATATTCCTAATTCATTAGGCTGAAGAGGGTACATGTACAGCTGTCCACCCTATCCTTTTGGGACAGCTGCACCTTTCCAGAACATTCCAGCCTTAGAAAAGACCCTTCCACCCTTAAAATCTGATTTCTTAATCTTCATTACCTGTTGTAACCCTTGGAGTCCCTGAATTTACCATTGGGTAATCAGGGTTACTCTCTTGGGTTATTATTTAACTTTAGTTAGTTGAAAAAACTAATTAACCCATTTTAGTTAACTAGGGGTTGTTCTTGACTAGGGTTAGGTTAACTAATTAAAGGTTAATTGATTAAGTCCCTATTTGTCAACTAGGTTTAGCTTGTTAATTAATGTAAGTCAATCAGCTTAATTCCTTAACCAAAGTTAACTTATTTGGTTTGGTTAATCCAACTCAATTACTAAAAATCAGAAACTTGACTAACTATCAAGCCTAGGTTAACTAATTTGTTTTAGTTAATTAATCTTAAACTAATTATTTTAGACAGATTTTAGGATTTAGTTAATTGCTTAAGAGGCTATTAGGCTTAGGTTAGTTAACTTAGGTCTTTAGGCTTAGGATAATTAAAAGAAGTTGGTTAAGTTAACTAGTTCATCTTGTTTGAAGGAGTCGACTAAGTTAAATCAATTCTTGGGTTTTAGGTGAGTCTTATGCTATGTTAACTATTAGTCAACAAACAAAATTCATTCTAATCTAATTAATTAATAGTTAAACCTTCATTGTTTTATCAAAGGTTAATTGTTTTTAGATTAATTAATTACTTTAGGTTAGTTAAATTAATTTCTTAGACTTAGTTAATTTCCGTGTATTAAGGCCTGCTTTGGCTTCTACTTGGGTCTAGGTAGGGCTTAGTTTGTTTAGGTTAATGAAATATTCCAGTCTAAACTAAGAGTCGAAATTAGGCTAACTCATGATTAATTGGAAGTTAACATCTAATTGAGATTAATAACATAGGCAACAAGATCAAGGCTAAATCAAATGACGACCTCAAACAAAATACGAGCCAAACAACTAATAGAGGTTGTTTTACTTACAAGCATTTCAACATACGAATTCAGGGATTTAACGATCAGTTGTTCATGCTTGTTTATTGACAGAATTCACCAACATAAAAATGTCTGGAAATTAGTAGAGAAAGGAAACTAAACAAAACCTAATGCTAATCTTGGTCATACAAATTACTAAACTTAAACAGTTAAATCATACAAAAAGTAGTGATAAAAACCTAAGCGAAATGCATTTGGGACTTTAAACTAAAAAAACGGAAAACATGAATAGGTAAAAGAAAAAATAAAGGAAAACAGTGAGTAACTACGGCCTATTTATGCTAACAAATCAAGAAACACATAGAAAGGAAGTGGGGATACCCATTTGAGGGGTTTGGACGAACTACGACGACTAGCCGGAGTTAGGCAGGATTACGGCGACCTCCAAAAGTGACCCTTACTCACATGAATCGACGGCTCTTGTCAAGAGCCATCAACTCATGTGAGTTTGAGTCACAGAGCCACTTAGATTCGCCATTAGCACAAATTAGGGTTCTGACAGCTTCTTAGATCTGTCAAAACTCACGATTGAACGGTGATTTAGGGAAACCTTCGGTGGGAGGGGATTAAGGAGGTCGTGAGGACTATCCGGTAAAATTTTGGGCCGGATTGGTGGAGGTCCGGTGGCCGGAGCAAGGTGGGAATCCTAGGGCGGCTAGGGTTGGTTATACAGAAGAGAGAGAGAGAGAGAGAGAGACGGAGGGGATGGGGGTTAGGATTTGGTGAAATGAGGGGTGGGGTAGGGTTTGGACATTTAAATATTAAAAGGTTGGTCAGTTCCCAGCCGTTGGATCAAAGATAGATCAATGGATGGGATTGAACTTGGCCTAAAACGGTGTCGTTTGGTTAAGCTGGGGTAGGCCGGGTGTAAGGGGTTTGGGCTGGGCTATTTTAGTTTGTAGGGATTGGATTTGGGCCTGGGTAGTTTCAAGCCCAGGTCCGAAATTGGCTTTTTCTCAATTGATTAANAACCTAAGCTAAATGCATTTGGGACTTTAAACTAAAAAACGGAAAACATGAATAGGTAAAAGAAAAAATAAAGGAAAACAGTGAGTAACTAGGGCCTATTTATGCTAACAAATCAAGAAACACATAGAAAGGAAGTGGGGATACCCATTTGAGGGGTTTGGACGAACTACGACGACTAGCCGGAGTTAGGCAGGATTACGGCGACCTCCAAAAGTGACCCTTACTCACATGAATCGACGGCTCTTGTCAAGAGCCATCAACTCATGTGAGTTTGAGTCACAGAGCCACTTAGATTCGCCATTAGCACAAATTAGGGTTCTGACAGCTTCTTAGATCTGTCAAAACTCACGATTGAACGGTGATTTAGGGAAACCTTCGGTGGGAGGGGATTAAGGAGGTCGTGAGGACTATCCGGTAAAATTTTGGGCCGGATTGGTGGAGGTCCGGTGGCCGGAGCAAGGTGGGAATCCTAGGGCGGCTAGGGTTGGTTATACAGAAGAGAGAGAGAGAGAGAGAGAGACGGAGGGGATGGGGGTTAGGATTTGGTGAAATGAGGGGTGGGGTAGGGTTTGGACATTTAAATATTAAAAGGTTGGTCAGTTCCCAGCCGTTGGATCAAAGATAGATCAATGGATGGGATTGAACTTGGCCTAAAACGGTGTCGTTTGGTTAAGCTGGGGTAGGCCGGGTGTAAGGGGTTTGGGCTGGGCTATTTTAGTTTGTAGGGATTGGATTTGGGCCTGGGTAGTTTCAAGCCCAGGTCCGAAATTGGCTTTTTCTCAATTGATTAACTAAATAACCTAAATAAGTCCAAATCTAATTTAATCCAACAAATGTTAGCAATTAATTTTAAACCTTATTTTCATCAATTTATATATTAATTAAGAATAAAACAACCAATTATATATTCTTAATTAAATCTATGATTTATCGAATAAAATGATTAATTTTTATAGTAATTAGTTATTAAGAACTACATTACGTTAAATACTCGTCATTTGTCTATTATTTAATTAATTATAAATAATAACTTCATAATGCAAAATTTTTAATGATTTTGAAAGATGAATTATGGATATGCAAACAACGCAAATAATTCACAATTAATTACTGAAAAATCAACCAAATTCATAAAATCAATTGATTTATTGGGATTTTTATAGGAAGATACGGCGAGTAAAAATCACATGCTCACAACGGGCAGTCCGAGTGTACGATTTAGATTCTTGAGGATATGCTTCGTGCCTGTGTGATGGATTTGGAGGGTCATGGGACCGATAATTTCTACTTGCAGAGTTCGCTTATAATAATAGTTACTAGTCCAGCATTCAGATGGCACCATATGAGGCATTGTATGGTAGACGGTGTAGGTATCCAGTGGGATGGTTTGAGCCGGGCGAGGCCCGATTGTTGGGTACAGATTTGGTCTAGGATGATCTGGACAAGGTGAAGGTGATTAAGGAAAGGCTTCGCACAGCTCAGTCCAGGCAGAAGAGCTATGCGGACCGAAAGGTTCATGATTTGTCATTTATGCCTGGTGATCGGGTTTTACTTCGGGTATTGCCTATGAAACGCGTCATGAGGTTCGATAAGAAGGGTAAGCTAAGTCCGAGATTTATTGGCCCTTTTGAGGTATTGCAGTAGGTTGGGAGGTTGCTTATGAGTTGGCCGTGCATCCTAACCTAGCAGGAGTTCATGTGGTATTCCACGTCTATATGCTCCAGAAGTATCACGGTGACCCGACCCATGTTTTTGATTTCAGTTCAATCCAATTGGACAAGGATTTATCATATGTCGAGGGGCCAGCAGCTATATCGGATAGACAGGTCAGAAAGATCTGGTCAAAGAATATTGCATCAGTAAAGGTTCAGTGGAGGGGTCATCCGGTCGAGGAGGCGACTTGGGAGACTGAGCATGATATGCGCAGTCAGTAACCTCTTCTTTTCATAGCTTCAGGTATCTCTCTATACTCGTTCGAGGACGAACGATTTTCTTAAGAGGGGGAGAATGTAATGACCCGATAGGTCATTTCGAGAGTTAGCGCCCCAATCCCCTAATAACTGCTTTCCCCATGTCTATCTCTGCTTTTGGGACTTCTCGGAACGTTGAGTGGTGAAATTCGGAGAGTTTTTGGACACATAGTCCTTATATGTGAGATTAACTTGAGAAATTGGACCATAGTTGGAACTGTGTGAAGACGGATCCGGATGGAATTCCATCAACTCCGTTAGCTCCATTGGGTGACTTCGAGGTTAGGTGCGTGTTCGGAATGGGTTTTCGAGGTCTGTAGTAGATTTAGGCTTGAATTGACGAAAGTTAGGATTTCGGCCGATAAGTGAAATTTTAATATCGGGCTCGGAATGGAATTCCGGAAGTGGCAGCAGGTCCGTAGTGTCATTTATGACATGTGCGTCAAATTTAAGGTTATTCGGATCAGTTTTGACGTGTTTCGGCATCGTTTGTGAAATTTGGAAATTTCATAAATCCTTAGGCTTGTATCCATGCATAATTGGTGATTTGATGTTGTGGGATGTGTTTTGAAGGCTCGACTAAGTTTGAATGAGGTATTAGGACTGGTTGGTAAGTTCGGTTGAGGTCCCGGGGGCCTCGAGTGTATTTCGGATGCTCAAATGGGCATTTTTAGCCATTGGGAGTTTGCTGCTTTTTCTGGTTTTACAGCAGCAGTCATTTGTTCATTGTGATCGCGTGGATGAATCTGCGATGGCATAGAATAAAGTTGAGGCAGGCAGATTTTTGTTATATGCGATCGCGTAATAAGGTTTGCGATCGCATAGGTTGGGCAGTCTTTATCTATGCGTTCGCATGGGTATGTGTGTGTTTGCGTAGAGGAGTTTTAGGCAGCAGGGATTTGAGTGTTACTCTATGTGGTCGCGTGAAGCCAACCGCAATCACGTAGGTTGAGTTGGTTGAGGTCCGCAATCACGAGCAGGACCCTGTGTTCACGTAGAGGAAAAGAGTGGCATGTGTGGATTACTCTTTGTGATCGCGACTGGAAGTCCGCGATCGCACTGAAGAATAACTAGGTAGAACATTAAATACACAAAATCGAGGGTTTGAACCATTTTTCATATTTTGAAGTTGGGAGCTCGGGAAAGTGCGATTTTTGGGGAGATTTTCACCTGGGCAATTAAGGTAAGTGATTCCTACTCGGTTTAGACTAGTTTCCATGATTATACTCTTTAATCTACCCCTTTAAATTCGAAATTTTGGTTGAGAAATTGGGAAAAATTGGATAAGGTTCCTAGGACAAATTCTTGAGTTTTGATCAGGATTTTGATATCCGATTTGAGTAATTCTTATATATTTAGAATCATGAGTGAATGGGTGTCCGAAATTTATAATTTTTACCCGATTCCGAGACATGGGCCTGGAGGAATTTTTGGGAAATTTTCCTAATTTCGCGTATTAGCGTCAAACTTATTAGCTATTTTGATTCCTTAAAGTGATATTTACATTATGCAATCGAATTGAATATATTTGGTTCATTCGGAGTCGGATACTCGTGGCAAGAGCGTGGTTTTGAGTCGAGTAGCGCAGTTAAGGTAAGTGGCTTGCCTAACTCTGTGTTGGGGACTTCCCCTTATGCTATTTTTATGCTATTTTTGTTGTTTGGGCGTCGTGTACGTGAGGTGACGAGTACGTAAACGGGCCATTGTTGCTAAAACTCCATTTTTCCTTCCATGACATAAATCACTTCATTCCTATTTCACTGTTTCATGTATTAACTATGTAGTTTAGATTAGGAAGGAGTGTGTCTACCTGTTTTACTTGAACTTCCCCTAGTTGTTACTATGTGCACCATGTTTAGGTAGTTATATCCGTATTTTTGCCTGTGATTTTTCCTGAACTGTTTAAATAAATTGTATATGGTATTCATACTGCATTGCATATTTAAATTGGGAATACGGACGAGATTCCGGGAGCTTTCCCCTTGTACTGCATTGCATATTTAAATTGGGACTATAGACGAGATTCCGTAAGCTTTCCCCTATACTGCATTGCATATTTAAATTGGGACTACGGACGAGATTTCGGGAGTTTTCCCTCTGTATTGCATTGCGTAGTTGTTATTGTGAGATACGTTTTGCTGAGGCGTGGGCTCCCTGTTGCTATTTTCTTTTAGCTCATTGTTTCAAACTATTTTGACTTAGCTTATTATATCTCTATGTTCAAATTTAAACTGTTTTTACTATAAAAATCCAGTAGAGCCTTAACCTGACCTCGCCACTACTTGACTGTGGTTAGGCTTGGCACTTACTAGGTACCAATTTTTGGTGTACTCATTCCCTTTCCTGCGCATGTTTTCCATGTGCAAATCCAGGTACCAGCACTTCGTTTCGTGGCTAGGGGCCCGAGCAGCAGCTTTGAGGAGACCGAAAGGTAATTCTGCCGCATCCACAGAGTCCTTCGAGTCACCTTCCACTCCAGACTTAGATAGATTTTTCATGTATTTCATTACATTGTATAGAGCACTTTGAGATAGAGCTTGTGACTGATATGATATTCCAGGTTTTGGGAGTTAAAATTTGTACATGCCGAGCGACTATGTTATATCTATCTATGTTCTCTTTCTATCTTATTTTATTTTATTCTATTATTTCTGCAAATTTAAGCTTACCTAGTCATAGAGACTAGGTGCCGTCAAGATACCTTTTGGATGGTAAATCGGGTTGTGACATACATATATACACAAGATGTACACAAATCTTCTAGACCCGGCAACTCCGAAGTACGGGGAGCGTACCGATAAAGCTGAACTCGGGCAACGCCTACTGAGGAGGTTTACCCGTTTGTCTGTCTAAACCTGCACACATGAAATGCAGCGCTCCCAGAAAGGGACGTCAGTACAAAATAATGTACCGAGTATGTAAGGCAGTATACAGAAAGCTTAAATTGAACTGATAATGTCCATATATGCTTACCTACGGATACTGACTTAATTCTCTCGATATAATAAGTAAATAGTTGTTCGTTCCTATAAGGGTCGGTAATATATAAATGATCTGCCATAGTAGGCTCGCTCATAGGCACTTGACCATACTAGACTCTGTATCTCGGTCAACTGGGCTCTCTCATAGGCGCTCCACCACAGTAGGCTCGGTATATAACTTACCATCTGATCAAAGGTTTCTCAATAGGGGCCTGCCCATCGGTTATAGCTCGATGGTAATGAAAATACTGTAATACTATATATATAAATTCTCTGCTCTCTTCACTGGAAAAAAAGAAATACCCAAATGAATATGAAGTCCCGATAAAGAGAATATTGTAACTTACAAAACTAGAAAAATATATGTAACTTGTGATACTAGCAAAATATTCGTAAATTCAGGGATATGAATTATTCTTTATGCCTCGTTATCAAACTTTTGTAATGACGATATCATGCAAAATGAAATAAGGGCTTAGCCTTAACATACCTGGAGTAGGAAAAACCCAGTATAATATTCCGTTGGAAAAACCTTCCTTGATTGAACTTAGAACTCAAAAAATCGGATTAAGCTTCTGTTTTTTTGAAATTCTTGAACGAAATTTGCTTCTGCTTCTTTGAAATTCATGAACGAAATTTTGCTTTTGATTCCTTGAATTTTTTGAATGAAATTTCTTCTAATTCCCTGAAGCTTTTATTTTTTTGGAATATCAAACCAAGAAAGATAGATTTTCTTTCAGAAGTGATAACGTTTTTGGTTCTTTTTTTGTCTAATATGCAAATGTAACAAGACTTTTGTTACTCACTAATTCCCACTTAATGCTTAGGTAGCCACCTAGGCATAAATGAATACTTAGTCATTTCCAGGTTTGTGGCTTCTTGCCACGTGTAATGTATTTTTCTATCCACTTATTAGTTAACTGGATAATATCCCGTTACCCGGTAATTAACCAATTATCCGCATAATTTAAAAAAATACCACAAATTACTTAAATTTTACTTATTTTTAATATATATATATATATATGTGTATATATATATATATATATTTATTTATTTATATATATACTTTATACATTATACTACCGTAGTCATATGGTACCTTGCATGGTACTAGTCCATAATTATCGGGTATTATCGCTCGACCCGTATTTTATCCCAAATTGGCCACTTTCAACGAAACTCGTTTTCTTTAATTTGTGTACCATTTATCCTTCATGACACTTATTTATCACTTGCTATAAATAGCGTAAATATGTTAACCTCAAGATAATCTCATCCCCGAGTCTATGTCAATTAACTGAAGACGAAACTTTTAGCGTACGAAAACGCGAGATGTAACATAGAAATGCATAGGTTGTTGTGGCGCACAACCCAATCCTACCGTATAACACATAATCCTCTGTTATTTCGATGTAACAATATTAACAACAATAAATAATATACATACGTTGCGGCGCACAACCAGATCCCACCATATAACAGTGTCAGCATCATTATTCACCGTAATAATGCACCCTTATTCCAGCTGTTGCGGCGTGCAACCCAATCCCACTGTATAGAAATATCAGTATCATAATTCACTCTTATTTCACCTATTTTGGAGTAGAACCCCATCCTACCATATCAGTTTCAAATACTCAATGTGCACAGTCAACCAATAATTCAAATCACAAGAATCTTTACGATCAATGAACACCAAGCTGAAACAAAAGGAACATCGTACAACATGGAAATTCACATAGGTAATACTACATAGCAAGTCAAGTCTGGTAAATGATAATTAGAAGGTGCAAGTACATCAATTTAGGCAAATAGTAGCAAGTCATGAAAGCATGAAGAGGTCTAACATTTTTAACAGGAGAAACAATGATTAACAAGTAGCAATTAAAGCATGGAAGACATATAACAGTTAAACTAGGGAAGGGGATAATTAAGGAAAATGAAAAATCAGGAAAATAAGTAATTTGGCGGCGTATATGCACTTGTCACCTCGCATATATGCCGCAACACAGAAAATTCACATAACACATAGTTCAAGGTTCCTAATTCCCTCAAGTCAAGGTTAAACTCAATACTTACCTCGCTCCAAAGATCAACTCAAAGCTCAACCATAGCTTTTCCTTTCAAACAAGCCTCCGAACTAATAGAATCTAGCAAATAACCAACCAAACGATTAACATTTAGCCTTATGAGCTACCTATAATTGCAAAAGATTCAATTTAGGTCATTATTGAAAAAGTCAACAAAATTCAACTCCCGAGCTCGCTTGGTCCAAACCCGAAATTCGTACCAAAACTCGATTACCCATTCACCCCCAAACCCTTTATGTAATTTATTTTGAAATCCGACCTCAATTTGAGGTCTAAATCCCAATTTCACGAAAATCCCTAATTCTACCCAAACTCCCAATTTCCACCATGAAGATACTAGATTTTAGGTTGAAATCTTATGAAATGTAATGAAATATTGAAAGAAAAGAGGTTAGAATCACTTATCAATGAATTGGAGAAGAAGGGTTCTAAGGAAAATCGCCTCTAGGGTTTTCTTGTTTTGAAAATTTGAAGAATGAACAAAAATCTCATTTTTTCCTTCTTTTACCCAGCTGCAGTTATCGCAATTGCGACACAAAGTTCGCAATTGTGATCATCGCAATTGCGATCAATTCCTTGCAAATGTGAAAAATCTCTGAGCCTGTTATCTTCAAATGAGACGCATATGTCGCAAATGCAAGCCAAGATCCTTCACAAAAGCGAACATCTAACTCGCAAATGCGAGTCTTCCTTGATTTGGTTCCAGTCGCAAATGCGACAATATTCTCGCAATGCGAACCCCTCCCCCATTGCATTTGCGGGCTTCTCTTCGCAAAAGTGAAGCTGACCCAGCCCCTCCCTCTTTGCAAATGCGAGCCTGACTTCTCATTTGCTAGGCTCGCATTTGCGGTCAAGTCCTCGCAAATACGAGATCTGCAGACCTGATGCACCAGCTATGTTTTCTAAGTCTAAATCACTCTGTAGCCTATCCTAAAATCGCCCGAGCCCTCGGGCACTAAACCAAATAAGCACACAAGTCTAAAAATATCATACAAACTTGCTCGCACGATTAAATTGCTAAAATAACACCTAGAACTACGAATTGAGCATCAAATCAAAGGGAATTTTAAAGAGAACTCATGAACTTCTATTTTAACAACCGGACGTCCGAATCACGTCAAACCAACTTTGTTTCTCACCAGATTTGACAAATAACAAATATAGTAATGCATCTATACTGAAAACATTGGTCAAACCTTTAGATTCATTAAGTCTTTAAACTTTCAAATTTTAACAAAATGCGATAACTATAGCTAGGGACTTCCGAATTCGATTTCGGGCATACGTCCAAGTCCCAAATAACGATACGGACCCATGGGGACCGTCAAAATACGGATCTCGATCCGTTTACTCAAAATGTTGATCAAAGTCAACTCAAATGGGTTTTAGGCAAAAAAAATTCATAGTTTATCAGTTTTTAAGATAAAAGCTTTCCGGAAAAACACCCTAAATGCGCAAGCAAATCAAGAAGGACTAAAATGAGGCATTTGAGTCTTTGAAACATAGAATTATGTTCTAAAACATAAGATAACATATCGGGTCATCACACACACACACACATATATATATATATATATATATATATTTTATTTATATATATGTGTTATTACCGACAAGTTAATTTTTTGTTAATTATTATTACCAACATCGGCCACAAACGACCTTATGATCAATCTCAATGTATATTTTGTTAAATATTTTAAATAATATTTATTTATTGCGTGTGTACTCATTGTCACAAAGATTAATGATTAGATTTGTCGACTTAAATAAGTCATGAATTCGCCTTTAATTTTAGATAAAACTAATTTTCTCAACCTAATACTATTGTTTAATTTCTTCCTTTTCCATTCTCCAAAATGTAGAGTTGTGACAGTCATTAATTCAAATGCAATTATAGTTTATTTCTAGGCCCAAAAGAGAACAATATTTGAACTACAGTGATAGACCCGCCATGTCGTGCTATAATTCCATATAATTTGTGCAATAATTGAGCTTAGTAGAGTTTATTTTATGTGTAGGAATGTTTGGACATGAATTGGAGAAAAGTTGCATAAAATTACCCCGCCGACGGCACCTCTTAAGGTATTGTTGGCGCCTCGCGGAGTAATGTTGGCCCCTCTGACAATGCCCCCCGCCGACGATGCTTACCCGAGCCACTTTTATTTTCTCATTATGTTTGGACGTGTAGATCTTGTCCCCACCATATAAATATCTCTTAAAGTTAGTTCTTAGAGTATTAGACATTATTGGAGAGGTAAAAGACTACGGAACACTCTGGAGCACGAATCACAAGAGTTTTTCTCTTCGTTCTTCTTAAATCTGTAGTTTAATGCTTTGAATAGTACTATGATTGTTTATACAATTTTGAGTAGCTAAACTCTCTCATCTAAGATTTGATGGAACCTATTGGAAGACGATTTTCTTACTATGTTTAATATAAATTTACCGTTGAATTTTCTCTACTTGTTCAACTATGTTTTCATTGTGGTTGATTAAGAGCTCTTAATTGACTATCCCTATTTAGTGTGTAGTGCTTGAAAAAGGGTACACATTTAGGTATTTGGTGAAAAAAATCACTCCGAACGTATGTGAGGAATCAATACAAAAGGTTTAAAGGTGGGAATTAGGAATAACAAAACCTTGGTGCGATCATAGAGAGCGGTAAACTAATGCCAACTAGCATAGTTCGAAAGAATATGTCTAGTAAATTATGATAGTTGCTCGAAAAAGAATTACGACACCCAAAGTACTCACGATCGGTAGCGAATACTTAGGCGAATATATAGGAAACGTAGCGGGAAAGATTCCAACAGCAGGGGAAATCATAACCCTAGACTCTTCCAATCTTGTCTACAACATTTGCTCTGTTAGTTATAGATTACTGCATTTTAATTACTCTTCTCTTAGTTAGGAGACACTCAAATCGATATTTAATATTTCTGAAGGTTGAATACTTGAATTCTTGCGAAAACTTGTCGTTGTGATTAATAGGTTAATTCCCTGTGGGATTCGACGTCTGGGCTTGTAAATCAGATTATATTTGTCACGACCGCTAGACCTCTTAGGAGGCATAGTTGGGCGTAATCAAATTTTGGAACTTTTGTCGGGGAATTTAAATGTGCTATTAATTACAACAAGCAGAATGGCATGATTCTTAGTTTAGTCAACACTCTTGATTTTGACTTTATTACACTGAAATTCTAAAGTTTATAGTCTTGTGTGTTACAAGTGAATGTCTAGAAACTCCTCAACAACTAGTGAATTGCTTGAAGCATCATCGAATCCTGAGAAAGCATTCAAGGCATTAATTCGTGAAAATGGGAAGGACAAATGACAACAGCACCCAAGAGAACAAATTGAATTAGACATGGGTGACGTTTTGGACAATCAACACAATTGAAACAACGTGAATGACCCAAACAATCAGGCTGAAAATTTGGCAACCGCAATTGCAGTGAAAAATTTTCTGTCAAATTGTGTCACCCAAAGGCAGTCGAATGTGACACCAGAAGCAATCAAATTGTTATTGTTTCCATTTTCAGTGACTGGAGAGGCTTAGACTTGGTTTAATTCGCTCCTCATTAACTCAATCACTACTTGTGAGGATTTAGTCAAGCAGTTTTTGAACAAGTTTTACCCACCAAATAAGACTGCCAAGCAAGTTGATGAGATATTGGGCTTCAGGAAGAAAACACCTAAAACACTACAAGAAACGTGGAAGAGGTTCAAGGGGATGTTGGTCAAGTGTCCACACCATGGCTTCTTGATTAGATGTTAGGGAAAAGGTTCTACATGGGATTGGAAGACAGCTTGAAGGCCAATGTTGATGCTTCATCAAGTGGAGAATTCTTTAGCAAATCATTTAGAGAATGTAAGGTCATGCTAGATAAAATGGCTCAAAACTCAGGATGGATGACAAGAGACACTACAATCACCCATGTAGTTCACTCAGTAGCTTTGGACCTAAACAACTCCAAAGCCGACAATATGGCCATTACGATGACGCAAATAAGTATCCTCACCAAGAAGATTGATGAATCGGGCCAGAAAAAGGTACACATAGTTTACACGACTAATGGAGGCTTATGCACACCATGCACTAACCAGCGATATGTATGCTTGTTGAGTGGTGAAAATGACAATCAGAACTATCAAGAGAACATGAACTATGTGGGAAACTATGGAGGCCAAAGGCAAGGTGGTCCAAATAAGGGGCAGCAGAATCAGCAGTGTAGAATAGCACATCAGCAGTGCAATACCAACAACAATCCTGGAGCTATCCGACCACAAAGTCAAGTCATGCCTTACCAAAGGCAACAGGGATACAATCAGCAAAATCAGCAGCTAGCTTATCAACAGCCTCGACAACAACAAATAGTGGGACAAGATGATGGGTTGTTTGAAATTAAATGAATGCTGCAACTTCTTGGGTCCAATGCAAAAATGCAAGAGAAGTTTGAAGCACGTCAATTAGTGATAAAGGCATTGAGGTTCAAATAGGGAAGATATATATGGCTCTAAATAATCATCCTCAAGGGACGTTATATGCGGACACACATGTCAATCCGGAAGAGAAGGGCCTGAAGCAGTTGATGGCAGTGAGTCTGAGAAATGGTAGAGATATTGATCTAGAGCAAGAAATTGCGCGGGAAAGCTGACCAACTGAGATACTCGTGCCAGTACCAATTGAGGTAGATGAGTCAACTGAGCTAACAAAAGTAAGAGTGTAGCCAGCCTAGAAAGAACTAAGCAAAGAGAAAGAGGTTACAAAGGAGACTAAGAAAGTGCAAGAGAAGGCATTAGAAAAAGTGCCTGAGCAGGATCAAACTCAAGTCACAGGAAAGAAGTGACCACCAACACCCTTCCCGCAGAGGTTGGCCAAATAAGAAGGATGAGCAATATAAAAAATTCATGGACATGGTGAAGCAGATTCAGGTGAACATTCCACTGATTGATGACTTGAGGGAGATGCTTGTTTATGCAAAAATGATGAAGGACTTGATGTCTCGCAAGTTAGACTTTCAGTACTTGGCAACTATGACACTGACTCAGAGATGTAGTGTTGTCGTGACAAAACCTATAGTTGAGAAGCTATCCGACCGAGGGATTTTCACAATTCTATGTACCATAGGCAGCTATGCATTTTCCAAAGCATTGTGTGAATGGGGGAGAACGTAAACTTGATGCCCTTGTATATTTATAAAAGGTTAGGCATTGGAAGGGCAAGATCCACATCTATGTTACCACAACTAGCCGACCAAACGGTGAAGAGACCATCAGGTATATTGGATGATGTACTTGTACAGGTTGGAAAGTTTATGTTTCCGGCAGATTGTGTTATTATTTTGGGAAGGCAATTCTTGGCCACAGGGAGAGCTCTGATTGATTGTGAAGTTGGGGAGCTAAAGATGAGATTGAACGATGAAGAAATAATGTTCAACGTGCAGAAGTCTATGCAGTGACCCAGTGAGTTTGCTAATTGCTCTCTGGTGAAGCTGTGGATGTGATTCTAGAGGAGGAATATGAGGCACTGAACGCAAAAGACCCCCTAGCAGCCCGCCTCATGAACTTAGAAGAGGTAGATGGTGAGGACTTGGAAGAGTGAGTTTTGTCCCTTGAAGGCCAAAGGTGCTATAAATGAGATCTCGAACTTGAGCCTTTACACTTAGAAGAAAGAAAGACCCCTCCAGCTAAGCCATCAATTGAAGACCCACCACAGTTTGAGCTAAAATCGTTATTGTCTCACCTCAAATATTCTTTCCTGGGACCTAGTTCAACATTACCTTTATTGTCTCATCTGGTTTGTTAGATTTGTAGGTACAACAACTTTTGCAAGTTCTAAAGAGTGCAAGACTGCAATTGGGTGGACCATTGCATACATAAAGGGTATCAAGCCAACATTTTTTATGCATAAGATTCTACTGGAAGATGGGCACAAACCTTTCAGAGAACATCAAATAAGGTTGAACCCCGACATGAAAGAAGTGGTAAATAAATAAGTAATCAAGTGGTTAGATGCGGGAATCATCTTCCCCATCTCTGACAACAATTGGGTTAGCCCAGTACAGTGTGTGCCAAAGAACGGTGGAATGACTGTAGTGAAAAATGAGAATAGCAAGTTTATCTCAAGAAGAACACTCACGGGATGGCGGCTTTTATGGGTTACAAAATATTGAACAAGGCCACCCGAAAAGACCATTTTCCGCTGTCATTCATTGATTAGATGTTAGATAGATTGGCAGGGAGGTCCCATCTTTGCTTCCTAGATATATACTCGGGGTATAACCAGATCTTTATTGCCCCGGAGGATAGAGAGAAAACATCGTTCACTTGTCCGTATGTCATCTATGCCTTTCAGAAAATGTTGTTTGGCCTATGCAATGCACCCACCACATTCCAAAGGTGCATGATGGTCATCTTCACAGATATGGTAGATGATATAATGGGGTTTTCATATATGACTTCTCAGTGGTGGGGAACTCATTCAATAATTGCCTTATGAATTTGAAAAGAGTATTGAATAAATGTGTGGAGACTAATCTGGTACTGAACTGGTAAAAGTGTCATTTCATAGTACAGAAGGTATAGGTTCGGGACACCTAGGGTCAAGTAAGGGCATTAAGGTGGACCGTGCTAAGGTTGATGTAGTTGAGAAGTTGCCTCCACCCACTTCACTCAAAGCCATAAGAAGTTTCCTTAGTCGCGTCGACTTCTACAGGAAATTTATAAAAGATTTTTTTTTGAATTGCTAGCCATTTGTGTAAATTTCTTTTAAAAGATCACCCATTTGTGTTTTCTGATGACTGCAGGCTAGATTTTGACGAGTTGAAGAAGAGGTTGGTGACTACACCAATCATAGTGGCAACTAAATGGGAGCAACCATTTGAGATAATGTGTGATGCAAGAGAATATGTTTTAGGAACTATTCTTGGGCAGAGAAAAGATAAAGTCATGCATTCAATATGCTATACAAGTGGGATATTGAGTGGTACCCAACTAAATTACACAGTGACTGAAAAGGAGATGCTAGCGGTGGTGTTCGCATTTGACAAATTCAGGTCATACCTGATAGGCTCGAAGATAATTATTTATCTGACTGCTCTCGGGTACCTATTTGAGAAAAAGGAGTCAAGCTGATTCAATGGGTACTACTGCTGCAAGAATTTGACTTGGAAATTCATGACCAAAAGGGAACGAAAAACCAAATGGCTGATCACTTGTCTAGGCTGGAAGGAGCAAAGAAGAAGGTTGAGGTGGAAGAGATTGTGGAGACTTTCCCTCTGAAATTAGATGCCCATGAACTCAATTCAGGAGGTGGAAGTGTTTGATGTATGGGAAATCGATTTCATGGGGTCTTTCATCAGCTCCTATGGCAACAAGTACATACTCGTAGCTGGGGACTATGTGTGGGTGGAAGTTGTTGCACTCCCTACAAATGATGCAAAAGGGGTCATTGTTTTCTTGAGAAAGATATATTCACCTGGTTTGGAACTGAAAGGGCAATAATCAATGATAGAGGCACTCACTTCTACAATCGAGCCTTCGCAAAGTTATTAGAAAAATATGGTGTTCGCCACAAGGTTGAAACCCCATATCACCCACAAATGAGTGGGCAAGTGGAGGTTTAGAACAGAGTGATAAAGAGTGTTTTTACAAAGAACGTGAAAGCTACAACAACAGATTGGGCAAGAAAGTTAGATGATGCACTCTGGTCCTATTGTACCACTTTCAAAACTCCAATTGGCATGTCTCCGTATAAATTTGTGTTTGGGAAGGCGTGTCACTTACCGGTAGAGTTGGACAGAACCATTTCGTGTGGTAGAGATGCATCCTGCCAGAGCCATAGAAATTGCATCAAAAGATGGCTCTCGCAAGTTCAAAGTCAACGGGCAAAGGCTAAAATATTATCAAGGCATGGTTGAGGAAGATAAAGTAATCTAGACCATGTACTTGAAAGAACCTTGAAAAGGGAAAGCATGCATCGTGCCGCGATATTAAATTAGGCGCTTCCTGCGAGGCAACCCATGGTCGTGTTGTATTCTTCATGCCATGACGCTAAATCAGGCGCTTATTGGGAGACAACCCAATTTGTACCGTAAGTTTAGTTTTTTTTTAGTTTTTGTTTGATATGGAGGCGCACTAACAAGTTAGTTTTGTGTAATATTTTGTGTATTTTGCTAGGTGTTGGAGCTACTTGGAAGGAAGATGTGCTCGAGGGTACTAAACAAGCTAAAATGTTGCAAAACGAACAAGAAAACATCGATCCATCGTGGGGCCAAGTCCAAATGGTAATATTTGCACACCTTGTGTTCCCTAGCACCAAGAAAAAAATGCCCAGACCCCACCCCCGCGCTAAAATTTCAGCGCCCCAGATAATGCCTAGCAGTGTCAAGCACGTGAATATCAATGCACCTGATGGATCCTTGTATCGTTCCTTCATCTCCCCTCACACAACGGGGTTGTGTCCATCGCGTTAAAGCCAGAACGCCTGTCAGTGGGCCGCGTGGTATCTCTATCGTGTCTCACTTTTCCTTGTGCAGCCTAGCGCCCTAGGTAAGTCCCTTTTTCTTTTATTCCATCCATTCAACCAAACCCATTAATAAAACCCTCCACCGATCTTAACAAACACAGAGAGAGCCCACATGACCTCCCTCCAGAAAATAACATCCCTACATAAATAACACTTCCCCAAATCCCACTACCCCATCACAAACCACACACATACACATCTATCATCACCCAACTCACCCTACTGCTTCGTTTTCTTTTTTCATCACCAGATATAGTTCCTATCTCTCTATCTCCTCTATTTTCACTTTTTCTCTGAAAATTATAGTTGTTGGACGATACCCTCTACAAGGTGCTACAATGGTGCAATTATGCTAAAATAATTGCCAACCCCAAATACCCCATAGGATATCTTGTGATTTTTGTGATGAGTGTTTCACACCCGATCCCCAAGCCGATTTGGGACGGTGGAGCAATCTTTCACCCACAAAAAAACTCACACACAAATTATGCATACAAGGTGTTCAATAAATTGCCTCAGTGGAAATTTTAGTCCCAATTGGATCCCGAACCTCTGGGATTGTTTACTTTGTGTTAGGTGAGAATGGTTGATATAAAAACCTAAGTGTATAATGACTCTACGGAGTCGAGGTGGATTGATAAAGTGTGTTTGGAATGACACAGGGGCTATATGTCGTGCTGAAATTTAGATGCTAATACACTTACTTGATGAAGGTGAAGTCTGAGTAGCCTATGGTTTAAGTAATTAGCATATCTTAGAGCTTTAAGTGTGGGGTCACTACAACCTTATTTTTGTGATAGTTATTGTTTCCTTATATTGATAATTGGTATGGTTGACAGATATATGCAATATGGTTCATCCAACGACTAGTTATAAGGCATCGGCTAAGGCTAAAGCACCACCAAAGGCAAAGGCTACCCTGCCAGGCCCACCGCCAAAGAAAAGGAACAGAGTTGAGGCTACGTCTGGTAGTCAGAGTGGTAAATTAAAACAAGTGGCTTCTGCTTCTGCCAAGGAGCAACCTCAAGAGAATGTTACGGGTGAGTATGGCATCAAGAGTGTACCCCCATCTGGGAGGGCATGGTACATGACGTGTCATCCAAACTCATACCTCCTTTATTTTGCAGTTGATGAGCACGAATTGAACACTCGTTACCCTCAGATTTGGGAACGAATACATGAACGGGGATTGGGTTTTCTAGTTAAGATTAGGGAGAGTCAAACTTTAGCTTAGTACGCAAGTTGTATGCCGGGTGGAACCTTGAGGATGAGGAGAAATTGGTGCCTATTCGTGGGAGGCTTATTGATATTTTGGCTGGCACATTATGTAAATTATGGATGCTCATGATGTTCCCATTGGGCCATTGTGTAGCTTTATTGATCGGCCTGCTTACACAGATATTAGAGCACACGCTGTGTGGTGTTAATTCCAATACGGTGTGGACATGGGACAAGAGATACAACACCCGTTCCTCTTTTCCTAAAGTGAAGTTTACAAAAATTTCTAAGTGTGGTTGCGCTTGGTGAACACGAAACTACTTCCGTGTGGTCATGATTCTAATGTTGTCTGAGAAAGAGTATGTCTAGTCTATTTCCTGATGAAAGGGTGGCCAGTGAATGTGGGCCAATTGATACGTACTCAGATGGCACAATCTAGAAGAGGCACGCTTACGAGGATATTCTTTGTGAATCTGCTTATGCAATATTTGCATTGGGAGCAAGTCGATGAGGAGCCCAGATTTGACATGTTGATTCCAGCCACACCTCCAGCGACATTTTTATCCATAGGCCCGATGAGGAAGATGGTACATCATTGACTACAGCAGAGTGTCAGGCTAGCGATGAGAGCGTCATGGCTTATTTGTATGGGATGATGGACTTGCAGTTGCAGATTGGGGTTATGCCTTCTACTTCAGAGGAGAGGACTTAGTTGAGTGAACGGTTCCCGCTCACCATACATGCACAGCGATTGGTTGGTTTAGCTGGGGGCCAAGGGTGCCACTATATTAAGATATCAACACTCCAGAGCATTCAATACATGGTGACGAGGAGCAGGTTTCTCCGGCGGTTGAGGCCACTAGTGAGGGTCTGGGTGATGATGTTGATGATTGGGATGAATTTAACAAAGCCTTCTTCAATGAGGGCCATCGTCTCTAGGATTGATAAAGGAGTTTCTTATTCACCCTTACTACTTTAATTATGTATTGGGGACATTGCATATTTTAAGTGTGGGGTGGGTAACTCTCGTTGTGCATAGTAGAAATAGATTAATAACCATATTAGCTTCTTATATTTTTAATTTCTAGCTTCTTATTTTCCTTATTATTAGCTTCTTGTTTTATTATTTTAGGATGCTTATATATAGTAGTATAAACACTAGAAGAGTATTGAGTAGTGTAGTAATTTTTTATGAAGAAAAAAACAAAAACAACAAATTGGACTTTTCTGACGATGGATCTCATAGACAGTTTTCTTGAGGGATTTAAGTCTAAACAAAAAATACAAAAAAATAGAAAATGGAAAAATACAATAACATATCTTTATTTTCCTTAGGTATTAATAATCCCCCGTGGTTTTACTTAGTGCATTGGTTCTTTTTCATGGGATGTAACTTTAATCAGGTAGTAGTTTTAATTTTTAATTTTTATTTTTAGAGTAGTATGTAGGAAATAAAAGAGAAGAACTGTTGTGATTCGCACCTTTTGACTTGTTTGATGGTTTCATACCTTGGTCATGGCATGTGTTTCACCTTCCCTTAACTTTAAATTTATGATGTGAATAGTATGTGGTATGATTCTTATGTCTCAGTTGCTTGACTTGAGTTCACTTTGTGCTTTAAGAATAATATATCTCTTGGCTTTTAGAATATTTATTTGATTGAGAGTCCGAATGGTACCATCCTTAGGGAGTCATGTGCCACGTGTGAAGTGAGTTCTTTGCATAGTCCATGTTGCTCGGTTTGAAAAGATATGTTAGGATTTCTTTGATCTTTTTGCGTTTTGGTGCCTATCACAAATAAAATCATCCCTAGTTACCCTTTTGAGTCTATAAGCCTTTCTTTTGGCACCCGCATTACAAGCATATCCCTGTTTATTCTTAATCGAATCATTTTGATCCTTAGACCTCTTAAAGCACTTGAATTATAAAGAGAGCGCTAGAAAGAAGTAATGAGGAAACTTGGGGTACCTTTTGAGTGGAACTAATAGAAGGAAGAAATGTGCACTTGTGCTTTAAATAAAAATCCACTAACGACAAGGCAAAAAAAAAAGAAAAAAAAAAGGAATAAATAAAGGTTTCTTATTGTTACTAGTGGATGTGATCTGAAGTAGTGCATAAAGAATGAAAAATATTCTGGGGTGAGCTATCTTGTGATGATTGAAGTGGATTGAAAGAATTTTGCACTTAAAGTTGAATATATGATGTGTTAAAGTGATTAGGAGGGTTAGACACTATATCCTAAATATATCCTACCCGTCTCTTAGCCAACATTACAACCATAATAAAGTCTTAGTTGATTTCGGACTGAGCGGGCCTATATTTGTAGAGGTTTACATAATGGGCAAGCCTATGGTACCTTTTGTGTGCATGTGACTTCTTTGAGAGAGTCAGTGATTTTTCTTCATATGTGTGTGTCCTTAAAATTTATTCGATCATGTGATTTGGATATGTGGACTGCTTACTTTTCTGTATTATTGTGAGGGCACATGGTTTCACAAAGAATAGGTAACATTATTAAACTTCTCTATTAGATTAAGTATTCAAGCCTCAGGTGCATTGTGACGAGTTAGTTTTCGAGGCTAGGATTGTTATAATCATATTGTTCCTGTTTTGGATATTTTGAAATTGGGCGTACGTACGGGAAGTGTATGTTGACCCATATGTTAGGGCTCAATTGTTGGTATCAACCATGGTCATAGGTGTAGTGTTTTATGAATATGTGGCTTGTTGGGTCCTTGAAGAGGAACTGCTTAGTTGGTTCACTCGAGGGAGTGAAATATTTAAGTGTGGGTGTTGATGTCGTGCTATAATTCCATATATTTTGACGTTATTTACCTTACTTGTTTGTTATTTGGATGCTAATTTGTGTGAAAATTGAGCTTAAAAAAGCTTATTTTACGTGTAGGAATGCTTGGATATAAAGTGGAGAAAGGTTGCACGAAATGGTACCTCGAAGCTACAAAATATAGCAATAAAAGAAGACATACATGAAATGAAAAGTCACAACCCTAGACGGTGCAAGGCTTTGTCCAAGGAATTGTCATTGGCGCCTCGCGAGGTAATGTTGGCGCCTCACGGAGTAGTGTTGGCACCTCTAACAATGCCCCACGTCAATGATGCTTATCCGAGTCACTTTTATTTCCTTATTATGTTTGGATGTGTAGACCTCGGCCCCACCATATAATACCTCTTAAAGTTAGTTTTTAGAGAGTTAGACATTATTGGAGAGGCAAAAGACTATGGAACACTCTAGAGCATGAATCACAAGAGTTTTTCTCTCCGTTCTTCTTGAATTTGTAGTTTAATGCTTTGAATGTTAGTACGACTGGTTTATACAATTATGAGTAGCTAATCTCTCCCATCTAGGGTTTGATGAAACCTATTAGGGGGTGATTTTCTACTATATTTAATATAATTTTGCCTTAGAATTTTCTCTACTTGTTCAACTACGTTTTCGTTGTGGTTGATTGAAGAGCTCTCAATTGACTGTGCCTATGTTTTCGTTGTGGTTGATTGAAGAGCTCTCAATTGACTGTGCCTATTTAGTTTGTAGTGCTTGGAAAAGTACACATTTAGGTAGTTGTTGAACAACATCACTCCTAATGTATGTGAGGAATTAATATGAAAGATTTAAATGTGGGATTAGGAATAACGAAACCTTGATGCGATCAAAGTGAGTGGTAAACTAGTATCAGCTAGCGTAGTTCGGAAGAATACGTCTAGTATATTGTGGTAGTTGTTTGGAAGAGAATTACAACACCCAAAGTACTCATGATCGGTAGAGAATATTTAGGCAATTTATAGGAAACGTAGCGGGGAGGATTCCAACAATAGGGGAAATCATAACCTTCGACTCTTCCAATCTTGTCTACAACATTTGTTTTGTTAGTTACTCCCTCCATTCTAGTTTATGTGAACTTATTTCCTATTTGGTCTGTCCCAAAAAGAATGACCCTTTTCTAAATTTTAAAAATAATTTAGCTTAAACTTCTTATTCTACCCTTAATGAGAAGCTTTTATAACCACACAAATACTCTGGACTCCTTTTTGACTTGTTTAGGACCAAAAATTCAAAAAGTTTTCATTTTTTTCTTAAACTTCCTGCCTAGTCAAACAGGTTCACATAAATTGGAACAAATTGAGTATAAATTACTGTATTTTAATTACTCTTCTCGTAGTTAGGAAACACTCAAGTCAATATTTAATATTTCTGAAGGTTGATTACTTGAATTCTAAAACTAGTGGTTGTGATGAATAGGTTAATTCTTTGTGAGATTCGTCTTCGAACTTGTAAATCAAATTACATTTGCAACGATCGCTAGACTTCTTATGAGACATAGTTGGGCGTGATCAACCAGTATCAAGTTATGCGTCAAAGGGTCTTCCCAAAAGACTTTATTTTCATGGTTCAAACTCGAGATCTCTAATCAAGAGCTCAAAAAAGAAAAAGTAAAAGCAATAGCGAAAGATGTCTACAAAATCCCACAGTGAACAACTGAAAGAAAATAGAAAGAAATTGCAAATGACTTAAGGTCCAAAGCCTTTTGAATCTTATTAATTAATATTAACAGTCACCAGTCTATATGATTACAGGATATTGCCTCTCTTAAAATAAATGAAGGCTTTCACAAAAACAGGGTAAATAAAAAAAGACATATACATATTTGTTGATCCTATCCTACGGAGAAATAATAAAAAGGAAAAAAGATGCAAATATAACGTCTTTCTATAGAAGTTAAATCCTTCTAATAATAAAACTAGAAAATTCATTGAAGTAATTACTTGTCTTCCTTCTCAAAATAAGATGAGAGCTTGTCTCTTAACGTATCAAGCTCAACTACCATTGTTCCTTGAACCTGCTTAACAATACACAAAAGGAAGGAATTAGGATAATAGAACAAATTAACAAAACTCTACTTTATGCATCAGATTAAATTTCTAAAATTATTCTTACTTCATCCTAATTTACGTGACGGTATTTGGAATTCGAGAGTCAAATAAATTTTTTTTTGACTGCGAATCTTTCATGTTTTAAATGTTTTGAATTATTTAATATTGTGACCTGTGAGTAGTACTTTTTACGTAGTTTTTAAATATGTAGATTTTATTTCAAAAGCCTTAAAAATTCTATGTTTAAATTCACAGTCAAAATTAAAAAGTTTATTCTCGAGAAGTGGAAAGTGTCACGTAAACAGGGACAGAGGTAGATAAAAAAAACAGTATCTCATTTTGTTTCTTTACCTTTCCTTTTTTTTTCTTTTTCCTATGCTCTTAATCAAACATGGCCATTTGCCATCAAATGCCAAAAGATGAAAATAAGGATATTTTAATAATACCTGAAAATGCAAGGTATAGAAGACTCTATCTTCAAAAGTTTGAAAAGAAGATGAATTTAGTAGAAAAAGTCCTTCATCCTCTAATTCTGATACAGCCTCAGCAAATGAACTTTTACTGATCTTCAAAATAGATATCTGAATTACTACTTCTTTATCACCAACTTCACTTGCTGAAATAACCAATGAAGAGCTCTCATTTCCTCCTCTTCCTTTTTGCTTGTTAAAATGATCAGCTGAATTTTCTTTAATGGAGTTGGTTCTTGATGTAACTTCTTCTTTCTTCTCAATTAGTCTTTCCACTTCAATTTGTAACTCTGGTACGTATTTTAGCACTCTTGATATTGTGGATGGAATGCTTAGTTTTTTCTGTCAACATAAAAAAATGATGAACTCTGGTCAGCACATAAAAAAAAACCTAAGTTTAAATATTCAGCTCAGAGATTTAATAGAAAAATCCATACCGTATGGTCAGAAGCTGGAAGCAAAGAACGAAGAGAAGAATATAAGGTATTGATTTTTTTTCTGCGATCGCGCTCACTAGCATTGTGATTAAGCTTCTTCATTATCGGATCAGGTTGATGAATATGTTCACCATTACTAATCTGATCAAATTTATTTGAATCACAGTGTTGAAGTAGTCTTGTTTGAGTTGATGATGATGATGATGATGATGATGAATGAAGTGCAGCAGCTGAATTATCTGAAGTTTCTGTGGCAGTGTTTATAAAATGATGGCTTATGGGATCCTCCAAAAGCCAGCCAAAATGGTCAGAAAACAAAGGAGAAGAAGAAATGGCTAGCATTTTGCTAATACTCTGAAAACTCAATTAATTTCTGCTTTACTAATTTTTGTAAGACAATATTGCACTCGTTACATTTGTGATGAGAATTTATACCAATAGCTTTGATCAGGTCATACCTCAGCATAAGACTTAAATATTAATTATCGGTTGGTAGTAATATTAAATATAGTTAGTCTTTTCTTCTTAAAATAACAAGCAATAGACTTGTGTATTTCAATGGACAATGTTTATCTACATCAGAAATGTATATACTTGTTAGTTGGGTGTAATTGCGTGTGGGATCGATGGCCTACACGAGCCTTGCGTATGATTAGTCGAGTATTTAGTGTCCCTGGCACGTGTAAGCACGTTTAATCAAATTAAACAAAGCCGCATAGCTGAGTTACGAGGACCTAATTAACTGATCAAACTCAATGTATATCTACTTAAATATTTTAAATATATACGGCTTTTGTTTCAATTTATGTGAACCTATTTGAGTGGGCACCTAGCTTAAGAAAAAGAGAAGACCTTTGAACTTGTAATGTAAAATAAGGCAAATATATTTTGTATGGTTATAAATCATTGCATAAAGGTAAATTATTTCCAAATATGAAAAAGGGTCATTCTTTTTTGCACGAACTAAAAAAGAAATAGGTGCACATAAACTAAGGCGAATGAAGTATATTTTTATTGTGTTTGTACTTATTGTCACAAAATTTGCAACAACAACAACAACATACCAAGTATAATCCCACATAGTGGGGTCTGTGAGGGTAGTGTCTACGCAAATCTTACCCCTACCTTGTGAAAGTAGAGAAGTTATTTCCAATAGATCCCCGGCTCAGGAAGGCATAAGCACCACATTAATGAAAAGAAAGACAAGAGGGGACAGTGTAACGACCCGACCGGTCGCTTTGTGTTCTAGGACCCCGTGCCCCTAAATGAGACTTCTCGTAGTTGCTTTTACTGATTTATGACTTGCGGGGACGGGTCGTTCGAGGTTTGGAGGAGTTTGGAGTAGTGATAGTTTCTATGAGTCCACAAAACAGTAGAGATACCTGGTCCTCTACTAGTTCCCACAGAGGAGTACACTAAGAAAGCAAATAAAAGAGACAAGGGATTTTTACGTAGAAAAATCCCACTCAAGGGGACAAAAACCACGACCTACACACGTAGGATTTCAACTTCACTAACTTGTAATCTAAACTATTACAAGCCACTTTGTAATATACTTCTTACAAAGACTTCAACTTACTAACTTGTAATCACTAATACAAGCCACTTTGTCACTCTCTAGTTACAAAGACTTTTTACTCGTGACTATACTAGTCACTACAGAAACACAAGAGGTTTATGTTGAGAGATTCCTAACAAGATGCTTCTGCAAAAGTGAGTAGGATACAATAGAAATAAAATGAAAGATTACAACTCAACTAACGACACTAACGACACAAGGTGGAACTGGTCCTTCTTAATGGAGTTGTCTTCTTGCTCTTGAAACACTTGAATCTTCAATGCTAGAGACCACTTTAATGCTTGAGAGAATGTTCTTAGTAATTGCTCAACTGAATGTTCTTGTTTGTCTTCAAACAAGATATTAAAGATCTTGGTACACTTCTAGGAGGATGTCCCATATCTTGAGAGTACACTTCACAACCAATGGAAAGTGACTGATGCACTGTTACTGCACTGTAGCGTGTACAATTGCAGGCAGTCACTTTTCTGTCACAATTTGTTGCAGCAGTAGAGTTGACATATACTATCGTCTGGGAGACTGTCAAGGGATCAGGTCCCTCATTGTTCTTTATAAGTTCAACAGTGTACTGTCCGGAATTCTTTGAGTTAAAGCTGGCTGGTTGTGCTTTCTACAGATCAGGTCCTTTATTTGGTTCTTCACATAAAAATTTGTTAGATCATCAAAACAGAATACAGCGCATCAATTTCCCCCTTTTTGATGATGACAAACTTTTATAATTGGGGAGCAGTTATATGTGCTAACATCAGCAGATCATAACGGATGAGCGACCAAGTTCACAAAGAGTTCCCCCTGTCTATGTGCTTCCCCCTTAATCCCTGCCATCATTTTCCAATGATCCCCCTAAACTTCCCCCTTTTGACATCATAAAAAGGCATAAACAGGCAGAGAGTATAAAAAAGTCCAACAAAGTAAACTCATGTTCCTTATGTGCACACAACATGATAGAAAACAGAATAAAAAGGCAGAGAAGCATTGATGAGAGCATAAGGAGACTGATTTCATTCATTAAAAAGATTGAAAACATAGAGAAGTCTTTGCTTGAAAGAGCAAAAGGACTTCGTTTGGATTTTGTAGCAGGAGCATCCAAGTGTTATCCAATCCCAATCACAAAAAAAAACAAAAAGCAAAAACACTAGTAACCACATCAAAGAAGAGATAGATTATAGAGGACAAGACCTAGGGGGAACTAGAGGAGGAAGGCTTGGAGGAAGAAGCAATGAGAGTCCTAAGAACCAGGTCCATGCAAGCATTGGCAGAGGACTATTCTTCAAGTAGTTTCTCTTTTCGGTTCTCAACATGTTCCCACAGCGTACAGTTCTCCTTGGTCAGGCGGGCAATTTCTTCATTTGAGGAGCTACCAGAACCAGGTTCCTCACCAGCTTGACTTAACTGAACCTCCAGAATGGCAATCTGATCCTTCAATCGCTTAATCACATAATTGGCAGCATTCAGAGCATTGATTAGCTACGGTATGGTAGAAGTGCTGCCCCCAACGTTCTCAACACACTCACATTCTTCAAGGGTTGTTTGAGAGAAGCTTTTCTTGTGGGTCCCTACTCGGGGATTCTGAACTGGCACTTTGTAAAACTTAAAGACCCGAGTAAGTAGATAACCATAGGGGATCCCATGATTTCCATCCTTGACATTTACAACCTTCTCCATGTGTTGAATCATGAGAGCAATTAGATTGATTGGTTTGAATTGATCAAGGGTTTCCATGAAGATCAGATCAGCCTTGGAAGCAATGGAATGCCTCTCAGCACGGGGAAGAAGGACCTTATTCACTAGTTCAAAAAGAAGCTTGTAAAGAGGTAGCATGGCCTTCTTATGAACCCGTTCCCCCTGCTGGACCATCCCCGGCCTAACGATAGCTCTCCTAAAATTTCCCTCACAAGCATACTTTGCAGGATCACTGAAGACAGCCCCCTAGATGGAACATTGAGATCTGTTCCCAGAGCCTCATCATTAAATACAAAATCAACACGTTCCACCACACCATACACATGACCTTCAGCAGGCGTCCAAAAACGGCCGTAAAACTCGCGAACACCATCCTGAAAGACTTGGGGCACACTCACAGTGAATAGGTGCTCCTATTTTTGGAACTCAACCATAGTCATCAGTTGGCTCAGATGAGGAAAAAGGAGCAGTGGTTGCTTCAGAGATCAGAGGTTCCTTTGGTTGTTCAGATGAGAAAGGAGGAGCAGTGGTTGCTTCAGAGATCAGAGGTTCCTTTGGTGGTTCAGATAAGGAAGGAGGATCAGTGGTTGCTTCGGAGATCAGAGGTTCCTTTGGTGGTTTAGATGAAGAGGAAGGAGCAAGGGGTGCTTCTATGATTGGAGGTTCCTTGGGTGTTTCTGATTCTGCTGGGGTGAGAAGGAGAAGGGAGTGGAGATGACGGTGTCTGAAGGAGAGGAGGTTTTATCCTCCGCTGGGCAGTGTTGGAATCAGAGGTAGGGAGGAGAGAGGGTTCATTTGTAGCGGCCATTTTTTTTTTTTGACGATTTTGAAAAGCTTTAGAGATAGAGAAGTATTTTTGCAGGAGAAGGACAGAGTGAGGGGAGATGGGTGAGGAGCGGTTAGGGATGAAGGAGTGTTATAGGAGAGTGGAGTGATTTAGAGAGAAGGGGAACACGTTCAAAAGGCGGTAGGCGTTTTGGGAAAAGGGAACGTGCAGAGGGAGTGATAGATGTGATAGACGTGAGTTCTGAAAGGCAGACGATGTGGCAGCAGTAATTAATGTAGTTGCCTTTTTTTTTTGAAAAAGAGAGAGAACACACATAACTACTAGCCCGGGGTACCGGGACCAGGTCCCGTACCTTTTTTTTGTAAAAAGATTGCTCAGTCCCCCTTTTTTTTGTTCTACAATGCCACTCCTTTAAATTCTGCAATCATCATGCATGTCTACCTGCAATGGTATTGGTGTGAGTTAGACTTCGTTAGAAAACACTTTAGCTATCTGTACCTGTGTATGATATTCATAGCCAGGAAGGGTAACTGGGTCCCTAATTAGGTCTCAGTAGCCCAGTGCCATTCTATTTTTCTCAGAATGTTCCCTGCCCAGTGCCTTGGTAAAGATATCTGCAATCTGATCTTCAGTGCAGCAAAAATTCATGCAGATGTGCCCTTGACATAACGTAGAATTTTTTTAGCATCCATTAGATGAGACTCCTTGGGATTGGATTGAAACCTTGCACATAATCCTACAGTGAACATAATGTCTGGCCTGCTTGCAGTGAGTGAGATAGAGTAGAGAGCCAATGATTCCCCTGTAAATTGTTTGATTTATAGGAGAACCAGATTCATCCATGTCAAGTTTGGTAGCCACTGCAATGGGTGTATCAATCACCTTTTAATTTTCAATGTCAAACCTCTTGAGCATCTCCTTGATGTATTTCTGCTGACTGATGCATGTTCCTTTTGTGGATTATTTCACTTGAAGACCCAGGAAGAAGTTCAGTTCCCCCATCATGCTCATCTCAAACTCACTACCCATAAGCATTGCAAATTCCTTACATAGTGAGTCTGTTGTAGCCCCAAAAATAATGTCATACACATACACCTGGACAATAATAAGGTTCCTTCCCCGTATCTTCAGAAATATGGTGTTTTCAATCTTTTCTCGAGTGAAACCATTATCCAGTAGAAACTTGGATAGTCTTTAATACCAAGCTATGGGGGCTTGCTTCAAACCATACAGGGATTTTTCCAATTTGAAGACATACTCTGGGTGAGCATGACTTTCAAACCCAGGGGGTTGCTTGACATATACTTCCTCCATGAGATATCCATTCAGGAATGCACTCTTCACATAAATCTGGAATAAAGTGAATTCCATATGAGATGCAAAGGCAATGAGAATCCAAATTGCTTACATACAAGCAACGGGAGAAAAAGTTTCATCATAATCAATTCCCTCTTCTTGATTATAACCCTGAACTACAAGTCTTGCTTTATATCCGGTAGTTTTCCAATATCCATCCAGGTTGTTCCTGAACACCCACCTGGTTCTTATGATGGTTTTGTCTGAGGGTCAAGGTACCAGATGCCATACTTTGTTTCTTTCAAACTGATGAAGTTCCTCCTGCATAGCAATGATCCAATCTGCATCCTTCAGAGCTTTCTTGATATTATTGGGTTCTATTTGGGATAAAAAGGCTGAGAAGGCTATGGAATTTCTGGTTTTGGATCTGGTTTGAACTCCAGAATCAAGGGGAGTGATTATGTTATCAAAAGAATGAGAACTTTTATGTTTCCAATTTTGGACCTGAATTTGATTGGTGGAAGAACTTGGTAAATTAGAGGAGTTTCCCTGTGCTGCTTGTTCTGCCACCTGAGGAGTACCTTCCACAGCATCTCCAACACTTTCTTCTGCTTATGTGGGAGAGATTGGGGTACCTGGTTCCTCCCGTGAACTGGAGGAAGAAATTGTATTGCCTTCATTCATCTCCTTGGCTTGACTCATCATGTTAGCCTTGCCATTTGAGACATAAAAAATCTCTCCAGGAACCAAGAGTGGTTGATTGTCTTGATCATCACCATTTTCGTCTGTATTTGAGGAAGGAGTCTCATTAAAGAGCACATGAATACTCTCTTCTACACACTGTGTTCTCTTGTTGTACACTTTGTATGATTTGCTTTGAGAAGAGTATCCCAAAAAGATTCCTTCATCACTTTTGGCATCAAACATTCCTAGTTGATCCTTCCCATTGTTTAGAACATAGCACTTGCAACCAAAGGCTCATAGATGGGTTATATTTGGCTTTCTTCCATTGAGCAGTTCATAAGGAGTTTTCTTCAGGAAGGACCTGATCATGCACCTGTTCACCAAGTAGCAGGCAGTGTTGATTGCTTTTGCCCAAAAGTTCTTAGCAATCCCACTATCAATGAGCATTGTTCCAGCCATGTCTTCCAGTGTTCTGTTCTTCCTTTCCACTACTCCATTTTTCTGAGGAGTCCTGGGGGCCGAGAAGTTGTGTGTGATTCCATTTTCAGTGCAAAACTCATCAAATTTTGCATTATCAAATTCGGTTCCATGGTCGGATATAATGCAAGCTACTTTCAAGTCCATCTTCACTTGGATTTTCTTGACAAAGACCAAAAATACTTCAAACGTCTCATCTTTTGTTCTAAGAAATAATGTCCAAGTGAATCTTGAGTAATCATCCACAATTACAAAAATATACTTCTTTCCACCTCTGCTTGGAATTCTCATGGGCTCACATAGATCCATATGAAGTAGTTCAAGAGGCCTGGATGTACTAACATCTTTCTTAGGCTTAAAAGATGATCTCACATGTATTCCTTTAGAGCACACATCATAGACTTTGTGCTCCTTGAACTTGGAGTTTGGCAGACCACGAACCATGTCCTTATTTATCAGTTTGTTCAAGAGGAAAAAGCTGACATGACCCAACCTTCTATGCCAAAGCTCTGCTTCATCATCAACTTCCTTCAAGCAGTTCATCTCACCAGCTTCTAATGATTCAAAATCAGCAACGTAGATGTTTTTGTGTCTCTTGTCTATCAACACCACTTCTCCGGTTACTAGGCTAGTAACAGTGCACACTTTGGATAAGAACTGCACTTTGTTTCCTTTATCACAAATTTGAGAGACACTCAATAAGCTATATTTCAAGCCATCCACATAGTACACATTTTTTATTGAGTGCTCCAGAGACTTTCCAACTCTTCCAACACCAAGGATGTATCTCTTCTTTGCATTTCCAAAGGATACATCCCCTCCCTGCAGGGCTTTCAATGAGAGAAAATCCATAGTGTTTCCAGTCATATGCTTTGAGCATCCGCTGTTCATGATCCATTGTAGTCCACTTCCTCTCACTGATCTCTACATAATTAATCAATGCTTAGATTTAGGAACCTAAACAAATTTGGGTCCCTTGTAGTTGGGAAAGGGATGAATAAGAATTCTTCTAGTCCATGCCGGCAGGAATTGATATTTCTTGCTGGGATCTGGTCCCTGCTTTGTATTCCTCTTGCCGGCAAACATCTTGTTTTTTCGGACTGATTGATCCTTGGCTGGGCAACTTTCCTTGAAGTGCCCGTTTTTTCCACAGTGGGTACAAAGCCAATTGTCCGGGACTGTGACATATTTGCTATGTGGGTTGTAAGTATTTTTCTCATTTTGAAACCCGATCCCCTGCCTGTTTCCACTTTTATTGAAGTACATGGCAGTGATAGCATCCGTGGACCAGGTCCAATTCAGTGATTTTTTAAGATCAGATATTATTTTGCTCACTTCAGCTTGCAACTCCCTATTTTTCTCAACCTCACTGCACAGACTCGTTTGGCCTCATTCAGTTCTTTTTCAAGCTGGATATATTTTTCACTGGCTATTTCCTTTCCTTTATCCACACTTGAAGAACCAGGTTCTTGTCTTAGTCCCTGAATAGTTTCCTCTAAATTTGTGATTACTACTAGAAAATCGTTTCTCTCATGCTCAGCATCATCAATCTTCACACCCAGACTAGCCTTTTCATTGCTCATATTCTCCACTTCTTCTTTCAGATCTACCACTACTACAATTAGATCATCTCTCTCACTTTCTACCTTTCTTGTTTTTTCTTCTATTATTTCCTTTTCTTTTTCATGTTTTTTATGGTATCCTGAAGGTCTACAACCACTACCATTAGGTCATCTCTCTCATTCTCAGCAGTGTTGATTTTACACATTAGAGACTCTTTCTCTCTTTCAAGATTGTCTATAGTTTCTTTAAAGTCTACCACACACACAACTAGATCATCTCTAGTTTGTTCTGCTTCTCCTAGTTCTATAGTCAATGAATCCTTATCTTCAATTAAGCTGTAATAAGTAAATGAGAACATTTGACAATGACATTAATTTTTTAAGAGAATAGGACTTCAGATTTCTCTAAATGTCCCTGAAGTTTACCTCATCTATGTCACCATCTTCTTCTTCATCATATTGAGCCATAAGAGCAAACAATGAGTCATACTCCCTAGCCTTTTTTTCAACTGCCATCATAGAGTTGTTTTCTGCTTCAGGTTCCTTTTCTGATTCGCTTGATGAATCTCCCCAAGTGGCAAGAGCCTGCTTCACAACGTTGTCAGCTACGCTTTTTCTGCTGAATCTTTTGTCAACAACCTGGTTCCTCTTCGCAGCTTTCAGTGTTGTGCTTGTAGGTGTCTTACATCAGGAGGGGCAGTCTTTTATGAAATGTCCGGGCTTACCACATTTATGACATAAGTCATAATTTCTAGGATTGCTTGAGCTGCCTCTTTTTGGTATTTCTCCATTCCTTCGAACCATTTTTTGGAATCTCTTGGTGAGATAGGCCATGTCGTTGTCCTCTCGCTTGACTCGTGCTTTTCAGCTTGAAGAACCAGGTTCTTCTCCTTCTTGGGTTCCCTTATTTCACTATCCTTTTTCCTTTTCATATCATATGTTCTCATGTTTCTGATCAACTCATCCATTGTTAGAGTCTGCAAATCCTTTGCTTCAGTGATAACATTGACTTTGCTTTCCTAGGAGCTTGGCAGAACACTCAAGATATTTCGCACTAGCTTGTTCCTAGGAATGACTTCTCCTAGAGAGTGAAGCTCATTGATAATGGAGGTGAATCTAGTGTGCATATCCTGTATAGATTCATCGTCCTTTATCCTGAACAGCTCATACTCAGTAGTGAGCATATCAACTTTGGACTGTTTCACTTGCGTCATTCCTTCATGAGCTATCTGCAAAGCTTCCTAAATCTCTTTTGCTGAATGACATGCAGAGATGTTGTTGTACTCATCAGGTCCTATACCACACACTAGAATTTTCTTTGTACGAAAATTCTTTTCCACTGTTTTCCTGTCAGCATCATTGTAATCTTTCTTGGTTTTTGGCACCAGCAGACCAACCTCTCCTACCTTGTGCATAGGAACATGAGGACCATCACAGATGATGTCCCATAACTCAGAATCTTCATCCATTATGAAGTCATGCATACGGTTCTTCCACCACCCATAGTACTAACTGATAGATCTAGGAGGTCGATGTGTTGATTGCCCTTCTTCGAAGTTTGGTGGAGCAGCCATTATAGATCCTTTCTAGGTGTTAACCATTTAGAAAGAGCCTACTCTGATACCAATTCATAGTTTCTTTGAGTCCACCAAACAGTAGAGATACCTGGTCCTCTACTAGTTCCCACAGAGGAGTACACAAAGAAAGCAAGTAAAGGAGACAAGGGATTTTTACGTGGAAAAATCCCACTCAAGGGGACAAAAACCACGACCTACACACGTAAGATTTCAACTTCACTAACTTGTAATATAAAATATTACAAGCCACTTTGTAATATACTTCTTACAAAAACTTCAACTTACTAACTTGTAATCACTATTACAAGACATTTTGTCACTCTCTAGTTACAAAGATTTTTTACTCGTGACTACACTAGTCACTACAGAAACACAAGAGGTTTATGTTGAGATATTCCTAACAAGATGCTTCTACAAAAGCGAGTAGGATACAATGAAAACAAAATGCAAGATTACAACTCAACTAAGGACACTAACGACACAAGGTGGAACTGGTCCTTCTTACTGGAGTTGTCTTCTTGCTCTTGAAACACTTGAATCTTCAATGCTAGAGACCACTTTAATGCTTGAGAGAATGTTCTTAGTAATTTCTCGAGCGAATGTTCTTGTTTGTCTTCAAACAAGATATTAAAGATCTTGGTACACTCCAAGGAGGATGTCCCGTATCTTGAAAGTACACTTCACAACCAATGGGAAGTGACTGCTGCACTGTTACTGCATTGTAGCGTGTACAGTTGCAGGCAGTCACTTTTTTGTCACAGTTTTTTACAACTGTAGAGTTGACCTGTACTATCGTCTGGGAGACTGTCAAGGGATCAGGTCCCTCAGCTGTTCTTTATAAGTTCAACAATGTATTGTCCAGAATTCTTTGAGTTAAAGCTGGCTGATTGTGCTGTCTACAGATCAGGTCCTGTATCTCATTCTTCGCATAAAATTTTGTTAGATCATCAAAACAGAATGCAGCCCATCAAGTAGTATAGGAACACTTAGTTCCCTAAGCTGGCCTTAAAGGCCAAGTTTGACTTCAGTCAATGTTTTCCATAAACAACCCCGGAATCGAGATTCGAAGATTTCAATAGGTTCGTATGATGATTTCAGATTTGGGCGTGCTTTCGAAAGGAGTTTTGGATGACCTGGGAGCATTTCGGCACCAAATAGTGAAGTAAGAATGTCCTTAAGTTCAAATTGAGGTTCAGAATGTGTTTTTGTTTTATCGAGGTCCGAACAAAATTCTGAGTCCGGGAATAATTCTGTTATGTCATTTATGACTTGCTCGCAAAATTTTGTGTCATTCCTAGTAGTATAGGTACGGCTCGGCATATTGAAAGCGAATTCAGAAACTTGAAGTTCTTAAGTTTGATCCAATAGGTATTGAAGTGTGATTCTTAGATTTTGTGCTGTTTTGGGCATTCCAAAGGCTCGAGCGAGTCCGTATTATGATTTAAGACTTGTTGGTATATTTTGAAGGGGTATCGAGTGGGCCCAAATGCCATTCGGGCATCGAACGAGGCAAAAACCAGCCTAAAATTACTGCTGGTGCGACCGCACCTGCGGAGGTCCAGTCACAGGTGCGAGACCGCTCCTACGGTCCCAGACTCGCAGGTGCGACTCCTAAGGGAGTGCCAATTTCTGCAGGTGCGGACCTCTTTCCGCAGAAGCGGAGCCGTAGGTGCGGGCTATGCTCCGCAGGTGCGAAACCAGGCCCCCTTCCCCTTCTTCACAGGTGCGGTCCTCGAGCCAGTGGTACGAAAAGCCTGTAGGCAGTGCACTTCATTTTAAACTCGGGACTTAGCCATTTTTGAACACTTTCTTCATTCTTGGGCGATTTTGAGAGCATGAAAGGAGAGTATTCGACCTAGCTAGTGTAAGGTAAGTAATTCCTACTATAAACTTAGCTTAATACTTGAATTCCTAGGTAGATTAACAAATTAAATTAGTAGAAATCATGGGTTTAGAGTAAAACCTAGGTTTTTTGTCAAAAATGGGAAATTACCAAGAAATGTGTTACAGAATCGTACAAAAATCATATAATATTGATCCGTAGGCTATGGGTAAGTATTTCCTCCCGAAATTTTTGGAATCCGAGCATGTGGGACATGGGGTGTATTTTGGTATTTTGCAATTTAGGTTGAAATAATCATTTAAATAGGGAAATTTCATGCTTTTGAGTATATAATGATTTATTTATGCAATATTTGACTAGTTTCGAGTCCTTGGGCGATGAATTTTGAATTTCGGGCACGTTCTTGACCCGAAAAGTAGGCTAGACACGAGGTAAGTCTCCTTTCTAACCTCGTAAGAGGGAATTGTCCCCATAGGTGAATATAAATAATTGCATGTCTTTATTAGTGGGGCTACACACGCACGAAGTGACGAGAGTCCGTGCGTAGCTATTATTATGTCGTGTCGGGGAGTTTAGGATTCACAAGCATGCTTTATGTTCCGTAACTATAATCGTTAATGTTAATTTAGGTTGCCTAGTATCATTGAATTATTAAGTGAACATCTAGGAGGTTACATTCTGAAATTTATATTATTGAAACCTTCTCTGTAAGTATATTCTCTACTAAATTTCTTGATTTCTTGTTAATTATGTGTATATATACGGGAACCCGCATCGCATGTATGATTCGCCAGTGGGGTAGCCCTACTATTATGTCAACCGCGTTGCATGTTCGATTCGTGAGCGGTGTAATAGATGCTTCTATGGTTTGAGTCGTTCGACCCTTTAGTAGTGCACATTTACTTTCGCTTTGTGTCAGTCGTACGTTCACAGCATGTTACGTGTTTGTTAGATGTTGGGTGTTTTTTTATTACGTATCTGCTAAATACCATGAGCAATAAAAAATAGGTAAATTTTATGCTAGAAAAATTGACACATACAGGTAATTGTAAAGGATATTTGATGTTCCTGTCTCGTTTATTATTCATAAATTGCCCTTCCTGCTTAGCTTTACACTTAAAACATATTATTCTGACCCTAGAAAGTGTCACGTCGACCTCTCGTCGCTACTTCTTTGAGATTAGGCGGGTATACTTACTGGGTACTTATTGTTTATGTACTCATGCTACACTCTCTACTTAATTGTACAGGTTCTGAGGTGGGTACATCTGGGTATCAGCCCGGAGTTCGTCCTTGATACACATACCTGATCTAGACTCCACGGTTGAGTTGCTTCTCTTGGCGACTCCCAGCAGCACTTTGGAGCTATTCTTTTTCCATTTCTGTCTACACTTACTCAGACAGTAGGACAGACTTCTTATTCTTTTGGTATTATTCTATTAGTTGCCTGTAGACTTGTGGCACTAGTTCCTGGCACACACCCTAGTAGACTTTACTTTGGAATGTAAATCGTAAATTATACTTTCGCGACCTGGGTTGGGATTTGGGTCGTGACTTTGGGTCATGACAACATGGTATCAGAGCTCTAGGTTCACGTAGGTCTCACGAGTTACAGGAAAACCTAATAGAGTCTTGTGGATCGGTACGAAGACGTCTGTATTTATCTTCTGGAGGCTATAGGGTGTTAGGAAATTTCTCTTTATTCATCTTCTATCGTGCAATTGATGGTATACTAAATCTCACTCTTCTATTCTCTCACAGATGCTGAGGACACGCGCAGCGAATGTTCCAGACCCGGGAGGGGCCGCTACCCCGTCATCCGAGATCGTGGCAGAGGTCGGGGGAGAGAAACGGCCCGAGGTAGGGGACGAGGGCATCCCAGGACTATATCAGTTATACCCCCAGCGGGATCCCATCATTGAGGAGCAGGGCGAGGTGCCCGCAGCAGATCCCGCCCCTTTGGACTTTATGACAGCTCCAGGATTTCAGGAGGTCATGGGCCGTATGATGAGGTTCTTGGACACCATGACACATGCTGGTTTATTTCCAGCCGATCCGGCCACATCTAAGGCGGAAGGGGAGCACAGACCCCTACTGCACAAGCCTCTGGTCATGCAGCAGTATATCAGACCTCGGGTACACTTCCCGTGGGCGGGGATCAGCCAGTGGTAGCAGCAGCACCTGAGCTCAGACCAGCTGTGAACGGCGATCCGCAGAAGTTATTAGACAGATGGACCAGACTGCACCCTCATGTCTTCGGAGGTGAGCGCCATGAGGATGCTCAGGACTTTATTGATAGGTGTAGGGACAGACTGCACAACATGAGGATATTGGAGTCCCATGGAGTTGACTTCACTACTTTTCAGCTAGAGGGCAGGGTCCGCAGATGGTGGCAGTCCTACGTTCTTAGCAGACCGGCAGATTCTCCTCCCCTCACTTGGGAGCAGTTCACTCAATTACTCCTGGTCAGATATATTCCACCCTCTGAGAGGGAAGAGCTGCGGTATCAGTTTGAGCAGCTGGAGAAGGGTCAGATGCCAGTGACTGACTACGAGGCTGGGTTTTCTGAGTTGTCTCATCATGCACTCATGATACTTCCTACTGACAAAGAGAGAGTGCGGAGATTTTTAGTCGGGTTACACTCAGGCATTAGGGCTAATATGGCCCGAGAGGTAGAGATGGGGACTCCTTATCAGCTTATGGTAGAGATTGCTCGTAGGATTGAGGGTTAACGGTCGAGGAGCAAATAGCAGGGGCAGCAGGATAAGAGGTGCTCCCACGAGGCCTTATTTCAGCGCTATGTCGAAGAGTTCTTATCGCCCACCAGCCATTCATGGCTCCTCCGGCGGGTATTCTGGTCATCAGGGGTCTTCCAGCCCTTATTTTAGTGCTATGTCAGAGAGTTCGTACTGTCCTCCAGCTATTTAGGGTCCTTCGGGGCAGCAGGATATGGTGCCTAGAGGTTGTTATGAGTGCGAGGATCCAGGTCATATTAAGAGGACTTGTCTCAGGCTTTGAGGCAAGGCCGTGCAGTAGAGTCATCAGCCTATGATTTTAGCACCGGCAGTTCGGCCACCCAGAGGTGGAGGACAGGTTGCTAGAGGTCGTCCTAGAGGTGGAGGCCAGGCATGGGGAGCCCAGCCAGTTCCTGTTCATTCTAGTTGAGGTCAGTCGTCCGGCGCTCCAGCCACATTCTATGTTGTTCTGGCCAGATCAGATGTAGTAGCCTCAGACATCGTGATCACAGGTATTATTTCAATTTACGGTAGAGATGCATCGGTGTTATTTGATCCAGGGTCCACTTATTCATATGTATCAGCCTTATTTGCTCATTCCCTGGATATTCCTCGTGAGTCCTTGGGTACTCCTGTTTATGCGTCAACTCCCGTGGGTGTTCTGTGGTTGTGGAACGGATTTATCGGTCCTATGTGGTTACATTTTGTGGGTTCAAGTCCAGAGCAGGCCTCCTGTTGCTTGATATGGTCGATGTGGAGTTTATCCTTGGCATGGATTGGCTGTCTCCCTATCATGACATTATAGATTTCCATGCCAAGACTTTTACTCTAGCCATGCCCGTGATACCGAGATTGGAGTTGAGAGGTTCCTCAGTTAGTGCCGCTAGTCGGGTTATTTCCTTCCTGAAGGCTCGACATATGGTCGAGAAGGGTTGTTTGGCTTATCTTGATTATGTGCAGGACACATCCGTCGAGTCTCTGATGATTGATTCAGTACCGGTAGTCTGAGAGTTTGATGATGTATTACCTTCAGACCTTCCAGGCATGCCACCGGATCGTGACATTGATTTTTGCATTGACTTAGCTCCAGGAACCCAGCCCGTATCTATTCCCCCATACCAATGGCTCCGATGGAATTGAAAGAATTGAAGGAATAGCTTGAGGAGTTATTAGTGAAGGGGTTTATCAGACCGAGCGTATCGCCTTGGGGTGCTCCAGTGTTATTTGTGAAGAAGAAGGATAGGACTATGCGGATGTATATGGACTACTGCCAGTTGAACAAGGTCACCATCAAGAACAAGTACCCGCTGCCACGTATCAATGATATTTTTGACCAGTTGCAGGGTGCTCGGGTGTTTTCTAAGATTGACTTGAGATCGGGGTGCCATCAACTGAAGATTCGGGACTCGGATGTTCCGAAGACTGCCTTTCTTACGAGATATGGTCATTACGTGTTCCTGGTGATGTCCTTTGGCTTGACTAGTGCCCTATCAGCATTTATGGACTTGATGAACAGAGTGTTCAGGCCTTATGTTGATTCTTTTGTCATTGTCTTCATTGATGACATTCTGATTTACTCACGTAGCCCGGGGGAGCACGAGCAACATCTTAGAGTTGTGCTCCAGACCTTGCGAGAATAGAAGTTGTATGCTAAGTTCTCCAAGTGCGAGTTTTGGTTGGATTCTGTGGCATTCTTGGGGCATGTGGTATCTGGAGAAGGTATCAAGGTTGATCCTAAGAAGATTAAGGAAGTTCAGAGTTGGCTACGCCCTACTTCATCTACAGAGATCAGGAGTTTCTTGGGTCTAGCGGGTTATTACCGCCGATTTGTGGAGGGCTTTTCCTCCATTGCATCTCCTCTGACTAGATTGACCCAGAAAAATGCCCCATTTCAATGGTCCGACGCGTGTGAGGAGAGCTTTCAGAAGCACAAGACAACATTGACCTCAACACCAGTTCTAGTGTTGCCTTACGGTTCTAGGAGGTATACGATTTATTGCGACGCTTCACGCGTTGTTTTGGGTTGCGTGTTGATGCAACAGGGGCGAGTTATTTCATATGATTCACGGTAGCTGAAGGTAGAGAAGAATTACCCTGTGCACGATCTGGAGTTGGCGACGATTGTTCATGCTCTTATGATTTGGAGGCATTACTTGGATGGGGTGCCTTGTGAGGTTTATACAGATCATCGTAGTCTGCAACACGTGTTCAAGCACAGGGATCTTAATTTGAGGTAGCGCAGGTGGCTTGAGTTGCTGAAGGATTATGACATCACCATTCATTATCACCCGGGCAAAGCAAACGTGGTAGTGGATGGCTTAAGCACGAAGGCGGAGAGTATGGTTAGTTTGGCTTTCATTTCACCAAAGGAGATACCTCTAGCTTTGGACAGTCAGTCATTGGCTAATCGCTTAGTGAGGTTGGACCTTTTCGAGCCCAGTCGGGTTCTTGCATGTGTGATGGATCGGTCTTCATTATTGGGGGATATCAAGACTCGGCAACATGATGATCCGCACTTGGTGGCTCTCCGGGAGACAGTGGTACAGGGTGGTGCTAAGGAGGTTTCTATTAGAGAGGATGGTGTTCTGAGACTTTAGGGTCGCTTATGTGTCCCCTATGTTGATGGCCTGAGGCAGAGGATTCTAGAGGAGGCTCATAGTTCACGGTATTCTATTCATCCTGGTGCTACGAAGATGTATCATGACCTGAGGCAGCACTACTGGTGGAGACGGATGAAGAAAAATCTAGTGGAGTATGTGGCTAGATGTCTAAATTGCCAGCAGGTTAAATATGAGCACCAGAGGCTAGGAGGCCTACTTCAGCAGATTCCTATACCTGAGTGGAAATGGGAGCGCATCACTATGGACTTCATAGTTGGATTGCCTCGGACCTTGCGAAAGGTTGATGCAGTTTGGGTCATTGTGGACAGGTTGACCAAGTTGGCACATTTCATTCCAGTAGCTACTACTTATACTTCTGAGAAGTTGGCCCAGATCTACATTCAGGAGATAGTTCGGTTGCACGGTGTGCCTTTGTCCATTATATCAGATCGAGGTCCTCAGTTCACCTTGCATTTTTGGAGAGCTGTACAGAGTGAGTTAGGCACCCGGGTAGAGCTCAGCACAACATTCCACCCTCAGACCGACGGGCAGTCGGAGCGGACAGTTCAGATATTGGAAGGCATGCTCAGAGCATGTGTGATTGACTTTGGAGGGCAGTGGGACCAGTTCTTGCCTTTGGCCAAGTTTGCTTATAATAATAGTTATCAGTCCAGCATTGATATGGCTCCATTCGAGGACTTGTATGGTCGACGATGTCGATCTTCCATTGGGTGGTTTGAGCCTGGCGAGGCTAAGCTATATGGCACCGATCTGGTGAAGGATGCTTTGGAGAAGGTGATGTTGATTCGGGAGAGACTTCGCATAGCACAATCTAGACAGAAGAGTTACGCGGATCAGAAGGCGCGTGATGTATTATTTATGGAGGGCGAAAAGTTTTTGTTGAAGGTCTCGTCGATGAAGGGTATTATGAGGTTTGGGAAGAAGGGCAAGCTGAGCCCGAGGTTTATAGGCCCATTTGAGGTGTTGAGGCGAGTTGGGGAGGTTGCTTATGAGCTTACTTTACCTCCCAGTTTATCAGGGGTTCATCCGGTCTTTCATGTGTCCATGCTCCGGAGGTATCACGCCGACTTCTCTCACGTGGTATATTTCAGTACCATTCAGCTAGATTAGAGGTTGGGTTATGAGGAGGAGCCAGTTGCTATCATTGACAGGCAGGATCACCAGTTGAGGTCCAAGAGGGTTTTCACCGTAAAGGTCCAGTAGAGGGGCCAACCAGTCGAGGAGGCGGCTTGGGAGTCCGAGGAGGACATGCGGAACAGATACCCACACTTTTTCAGCACTCCAGGTATGATTCTAGACCCGATCGAGGACGAAAGTTTGTTTAAGAGGTGGAGAATGTAACGATCCGACCGGTCGTTTTGTGTTATAGGACCCGCGCCCCTAAATGAGACTTCTCGTAGTTGCTTTTACTGATTTATGACTTGCGGGGACGGGTGGTTCGAGGTTTGGAGGAGTTTGGAGTACTATAGGAACACTTAGGTCCCTAAGTTAGCCTTAAAGGCCAAGTTTGACTTCAGTCAACATTTTCAATAAACGACCCCGGAATCGAGATCCGAAGATTTCAGTAGGTTCGTATGATGATTTTGGACTTGGGCGTGTGTTCGGAATAGGTTTTGGATTACCCGGGAGTATTTCGGCGCCAAATAGTGAAGTAAGAATATCCTTAAGTTCAAATTGAGGTTTAGAATGTGTTTTTGTGTTATCGAGATCCGAACGGAATTCCAAGTCCGGGAATAGTTCCGTTATGTCATTTATGACTTGCTTGCAAAATTTGGTGTCATTCGAGTAGTATAGGTATGGTTCGACATGTTGAAAGCGAATTCTGAAAGTTCTTAAGTTTGATCCAATAGGTTTTGAGGTGTGATTCTTAGATTTAGCGTTGTTTCGGGCATTCTGAAGGCTCGAGCGAGTCCGTATTATGATTTAGGTCTTGTTGGTGTATTTGGACGGGGTCTCCAGTGGGCCCAGATGCCATTCGGGCATCGAACGAGGCAAAAACCAGCCTAAAATGGCTGCTGGTGCACCAAGTCTGGTGCGACCGCACCTACGGAGGTCCAGTCGTAGGTGCGAGACCGCTCCTACGGTCCCAGTCTCCCAGGTGCGACTCCTGAGGGAGTTGCTAATTTCCACAAGTGCGGACCCCTTTCCGCAGAAATGGAGCCGCAGGTGTGGACTATGCTCCGCAGGTTCGAAACCAGGTCCCCTTCCCCTTCTTCGCAGGTGCGAGATTTTTCTCGCGATGCGAGACTGCAGGTGCGGTCCTCGAGCCGCATGTACGAAAAGCCTGTAGGAAGTGCACTTCGTTTTAAACTCGGGACTTAGCCATTTTTGAACACTTTCTTCATTCTTGGGCGATTTTGAGAGCATGCAAGGAGGGTATTCAACCTAGCTATTGTAAGTTAAGTAATTCCTATTATAAACATAGCTTAATACTTGAATTACTAGGTAGATTAACACATTAAATTAGTAGAAATCATGAGTTTAAGAGTAAAACCTAGATTTTTGACAAAAATGGAAAATTACCAAGAAATGTGTTACCGAATCGTACAAAAACCATATAATATTGATCCTTAGGCTATGAGTAAGTATTTCCTCCATAAATTTTCAAAATCCGAGCATGTGGGCCTTGGGGTGTATTTTGGAATTTTACAATTTAGGTTGAAATAATTATTTAAATAGGGAAATTTCATACTTTTGAATATAGATTGATTTATTTATACAATATTATACTAGTTTCGAGTCCTTGGGCGACGAATTTGGAGTTTTGGGCGCGTTCTTGACTCGGAAAGTAGGCTTGACACGAAGTAAGTCTCCTTTCTAACCTCGTAGGAGGGAATTGTCCCCATAGGTGAATATAAATAATTGCATGTCTTTATTTGTGGGGGCTACGCATGCACGAACTGACGAGAGTCCATGCGTAGCTACTATTATGTCGTGTCGGGGAGTTTAGGATTCACAAGCATGCTTTATGTGCCGTAACTATAATCTTAAATGTTAATTTAGGTTGCCTAATATCATTGAATTATTAAGTGAACATCTAGGAGGTTACATTCTGAAATTTATATTATTGAAACCTTCTCTATAAGTATATTCTCTACTAAATTTCTTGATTTCCTATTAATTATGTGTATCGATACAGGAACCCGCGTCGCATGTATGATTCGCGAACGGGGTAGCCCTATTATTATTTCAATCGCGTCGCATGTTCGATTCGTGAGCGGTGTAATAGATGCATCTATGGTTCGAGCCGTTCGGCCCTTCGGCAGTGCACATTTACTTTCGCGTTGTGTCAGCCGTACGTTCACGGCATGTTACATGTTTGTTAGACGTTGGGTGTTCTGTGATTACGTATCTGCGAATTACCATGAGAAATGAAAACTAGGTAAATAGTATGCTAGAAAACTTGACATGTACAGGTAATTTTAAAGGGTATTTGATGGTCCCGTCTCCTTTATTATTCATAAATTGCCCTTCCTGCTTAGCTTTACACTTAAAACATATTATTCTGACCCTAGTAAGTGTCACATCGACCTCTCGTCACTACTTCTTCGAGATTAGGCGGGATACTTACTGGGTACATATTGTTTATGTACTCATGCTACACTCTGTACTTAATTGTACAGGTTCTGAGGCGGGTACATCTGGGTATCAGCCCGGAGTTCGTCCTTGATACACATACCTGATCTAGACTCCACGGTGAGCTGCTTCTCTTGACGACTCCCAGCAGCACTTTGGAGCTATTCTTTTGCCATTTCTGTCTACACTTACTCAGACAGTAGGACAGACTTCTTATTTTTTTGGTATTATTCTATTAGTTGCCTGTAGACTTGTGACACTAGTTCCTGACACACACGCTACTAGACTTTATTTTGGAATGTAAATCGTAAATTACACTTTCATGATTATCGGTTTTGTATAAAGTTGTCTAGGTTATCTGTTTCTACTTAATCTCTCAAAAAGGAAAACTAAGTTAAGCAAGTGTGGAAAAATATTTTGGTAAACTACATGGAACTCACTAGTAGGAAATGGTTGGCTTGCCTGACTGCGGTGTTGGGGGCCATCGCGACCTGGGTTGGGATTTGGATCGTGACAGACAGCACTGAGAAGCCATATAAAAGCAGCATAAAAATAACAAGATAGTAAGATGACAAAAATGAAAGAAATGACAGCAGTCATAAAAACCTAATACCAACAGAATGCGAGAGCACGTATTAATACTACCGGTATGAACAATCTATACCACCTAACATTCTATCCTAATCCTCGACTTCCACACCTTCCTATCAATGTTCATGTCCACGATCAGCTATAGTTGCACCATGTCATGCCTAATCACCTCTCCCCAATTCTTCTTCAGCTTACCTCTACCTCTCCTCAGGCCCTCCAATATCAACCTCACACCTCCTAACAGGAGTGTCTGTGTTTCTCCTCCTCACATGTCCAAACCACCTAAACCTCGCTTCCCTCATCTTATCCTCAAAAGGGGCCACATCTATCTTGTCGCAAATAACCTCATTCTTAATCTTACCTAAACTGGTGTGCTGCACATCCATTTCAACGTCCTCATCTCTACTACCTTCATCTTCTTGACATTAACGCTCTTGACTGGCCAACACTCAGCCCCGTACAACATAATCGGTCTGACAACTACTCTGTAAAACTTACCTTTAAATTTTGGTGGCACCATCTTGTCACGCAAAACATCGGAATCGAGTCTCCATTCATCTATCCCGCCTTAGTATCAATCTCCCCGCCCCTTAAATAGTAGACCCAAGGTACTTAAAACTTCCTCTCCAAGGGATAACTTATGAATCCAGCCTCACCTCCCCTTCCACTCCCCGAGTCTCACCACTAAACTTACACTCCAAGTATTTTGTCTTGTTCCTGCTTAACTTAAAACCTTTGGACTCGGGGTCTGCTTCCAAACCCCTAACCTCGCATTAACATCGCATCGCGTCTCGTCAATCAATACAATATCATCTGCAATTAACATGCACCACGGCACTTCCCCTTGGATGTGGCGCGTCAGCACATCCATCGTCAGGGCAAATAAAAAAGGGTTGAGTGCCGACCCCTGGTGCAACCCCATCATCACCGAAAAATAGTCCGAGTCCCCTCCCAGCGTCCTCACTCGGGTCTTCGCTCCATCGTACATACCCTTAATCGCTCTAATGTAGGCAACATATACACTTCTAGTCTCCAAACATCTCTACAAAACATCCCTCAGAACTTTGTTGTAGGCCTTTTCTAAGTCAATAAACATCACATGCAAGTCTCTCTTTCACAGTTACAAAATTTGTTGATAGTAATATTCTACATCTGTCGACTTAAATTAAGTCATGAATCCGTCTTAAATTTCGACAAAAAGTACTTTTCTCAACTTAATTACGACTATTGTTTAGTTTCTTCTTTTTCTTTTCTGCAAAATATAGAGTTGTGACAATTATTAAGTGCCATCCCTAAAGAGATAAAAATATTTTGGACTACACTCATTGACCAGTATCAAGTTATGCGTCAAAGGGTCTTCCCAAATTGCAATAAAGATGAGGAATCCAAGCATCGCAAAAGTAAAAGGCTATGTCTTAAGACTTTTCTCAGATTGACGATCTTCATTTTATTTTAATTCAATTTACTGTCATTTACTTCATTTGAGTTACTTGATAGAGCTCAATATGATACAGTGAAAAGAAATAAATCTTCTCGATGGGTGAAAGAATTCTTTTACTCCAAAATGGCTAAGCAGTGCTTTGATTGGCGTAGTCACTAAGCAAGACGTTTAAGCTACTTAGAATTTTAAGATTTCTACGTTTTATCTTTAACGACTCCCATATATGACTTACTGGCTTGACTAATTGGGGTTCGCGCTATAAAAAGCTTACTATGGGGAAATATGATATGCCCTATCAAAAAAAATTCATTCTTAAGGTTCGAATCATAAATCTGGTCAAGAGTTCATCATAGAGAAAGTAAAAGTCAAAGCAAAACAAACAACGGAAAGAAAATAGAAAGAAATTGCAATTCGCTTAAGGTCCAAAGCATTTTGAGTCTGGTAATCACTAATACTTTCTCTGCTTCAATTTATACGACACATTAATACTTTTTCTGTTTCAATTTAAATATTGTTCAAACTTCACACAATTTAACTCTCGAAAAACAAAATATGTCATTTAAATTGAAATGAAGGAAGTATTAACTGTCAACATATCAATGATTACAAGATATTGCCTCTCTTGGGTGTTCACGATTACAAGGAAAAATAAAAAGACATTTACATTTTCTTGCTATCCTGTCCTATGTAAAAAAGAAAAACTGCAAATACAACGTCTTTCTATGGAAGCTAAATCCGGCTAATAATTAAACTAGAAATTCATTGTGGTAAATATAACTGGTCTTCCTTCTCAAAATAAGATGATAGCTTGTCTCTTAACGTATCAAGCTCAACTACTATTGTTCCTTGAACCTGCTTAACAATACACAAAAGGAAGGAATTAGGATAATAGAACAAACAAAACTCTTGAGGAAAATATACTTTATTAATTCATCACTTTTCCTTTCCTAATTTTTTCCTATGCTCTTAATCAAATATCAACTTTAATTTGCCATCAAATTCCAAAAGATGAAAACAAGGAAATTTTAGTAATACCTGAAAATGCAAGGTATAGAAGACTCTATCTTCAAAAGTTTGAAAACAAGATGAATTTAGTAGAAAAAGTCCTTCATCCTCTAATTCTGATACAGCCTCAGCAAATGAACTTTTATTGATCTTCAAAATAGATATCTGAATTACTACTTCTTTATCACCAACTTCACTTGCTGAAATAACCAATGAAGAGCTCTCATTTCCTCCTCTTCTTTTTTGCTTGTTAAAATCAGCTGAATTTTCTTTAATGGAGTTGGTTCTTGATGTAACTTCTTCTTTCTTCTCAATCAATCTTTCCACTTCATTTTGTAACTCTGGTATGTACTTTACAACTCTTGATATTGTGGATGGAATGCTTAGTTTTTTCTGTTAAATAATTGATGAAGTCTCATTAGGTTTAATCAAGGATGATAAAAAAATGAAAAAAACAATAGGATGAATTGAAAAGGAGAAATCATACCGCATGATCAGAAGCTGGAAGCAAAGAACGAAGAGAAGAATATAAGGTATTGATTTTTTTTCTGCGATCGCGCTCACTAGCATTGTGATTAAGTTTCTTTACCTTCTGATCAGGTTGATCACTGACATTATTAATCTGATCAAATTTCTTAGAATCACAGTGTTCAAGATATCTTGTTTGAGATGATGAATGAAGGGCAACAACTGAATCTGATGAAATTTCTGCACTAGTCATGTTTAGTTCATGGCTTATGGGATCCTCCAAAAGCCAACCAAAGTTATTTGAAAACATAGGAGAAGAAGAAATGTCTAACATTTTGCTAATACTATCAAGACTTGATCAATTTCTGCTTTTGCTAATTTGTAATTAAGACAATGTTGTCATGACATTTTTAGTATATATATATATATAGTCTAATGACTTTTATTTAGGTTATACCTGATCAGCATAATACTCAAATAAATAAATGTATATCACTTAAACTATACTATGAGATTATTAAAAAAGTTGCTCATTAATTAAAGTAATGTTGGAATATAACTCGATCGTGTGATTCCGTGGACAATGTTTATCTATATAAGAAAATGCATGATTTTAAGGGGTCATTGCGTGTGGGGATTCATGGCATGCTCGAGCCTTTGGCTAATTAGGGGCTGTGTCACGGGTAAACACGTTTAATTAATTAAATATGCCAGCTCAGCTTTTTAATGTTATAAGATTAGGCGAGAGGTTCATTAATATAATTGAAGAACTAATAGAATCAAGAATATGCTACAAGATCTTTTCTCTTTCCTACATATATAGAAAGGAGAATGTGAATTTGGAGTTCGTATTTATAAAACCTATTATATTTGGATCAAACTTTATATATCTTTACAAAATTATTTGGAGACGGTTTTCGTCTAAGCTATTTACAATTTAGGATCTTTTAAAATGCATACATTTCTTTGTTTGAGTCTGTATTCATAACTCAGTGTCACAAAAAAAAAAAAAAATTACTTATAGTGATACTCTATACTTACTATTTTATTTATTTTCTATCAAAAATTTCCACGACGCCAACTTGTCTATATCCAAAATAACAATAACACATAAGACATAAGAAGTTTTAAGTTAAGTTACTTTCATTTTGAAAGATATGATACTCCTTTTTAGATAAACTAAAAAGGAAGTATGGCATATAAACTAGGACAGAGTAGTACATAAATTATATAACTAAATTTTTTACACATATTCCATTTATATATACTATAATCAATATTGTTTCCATGAATACAAAGATAGAAGAAAAATTAGTATCCTATAACAACACATAAAATGAATTTGTAATTTTTTAGCCTTATATTAGACTTGGCAAAGATAGCTGCAAGCAATTGGCATTATATAGTCAAATCCTAAAAAAATTACTCTCTTATATATTCTCTCTCAAAAAAAACTACACGCTTATTTTGGCTTCCATCCCCCTTTCTCTCCTTGTATTTCTTTTTCTATCTCTTCTCTTTCGCTCTCATAGTTTAGAAAAAATTCTTGCAAATTATGCAAAATAAATCAGTGGGATGAAAAGCTAAGGTTGATATCACATAAGAGAAAATCAGAAGCAAAAACTAAGAGAGAAAAAATACATTTCAACTTTGTTTTTCTTCTGTTTTCTTTTTTTTGGTTGGATTGAACGAGTGGATGTGATTGAAATTTGTTGAAAATACCTAAAAGAGGCTATATACAAAATTTGAGCAAGATTAAAAGTGATTTAGACTAGTTTCAAGTAAAAAATCAGACCTAAAAATCCAACTGCGACATGTGTATATCACGTTGTATATCGTGTACATCAATGTACATCACACACAAGTTTATGTCTGTGTACATCACTTTGTATATTGTGTCTACAATATAATTTCTTTATGGACGTCCATGTATATCACATTGTATATCGTATATATAACACAAATGTTTATGGATATACACCGATACACATGATATACATGAGATATCACTGATATACATGAGATATATTGTACACTAAGATATACAAAAAAGAAAAAAAATTGATATATGTCACACGTCCTTTTTCCCGATAAGGGTGGGATAATGGAGTTTTTCCAATTTAAGTGATATAATCGAATTTGGGATTATTGATTTTACTTTTAGAGTCGCCACCCGGATTTTTTACAGTGTTCCGAGACACCATTTATTTTTAATATCCCAAATCGAGGAAATTTTGACTCTGTTTAAAAAATCTGCGAACCAGAAGACCGGGTAAGGAATTATGTTAACCCGGCTTAAGGTGTTAGGCACTCCCGAATTCCGTGATTCTAGCACGGTGGCTCAATGATTTACACTTGGCCTAAATTTTTTTAATTACTGATTTTAATACCTATGTGCATTTTACATTTTACCGCTTTTAATTATTCAACTATTTGTATTTAAAGAATTATTTTAAGACGGGTTACATATATATACCCGTTTAGTTTTGATGCATCACAAATCATGTCACGCGGATGTGTACATAATTTACGATACTTGATTCATTTAAGGAAATAGTCAAAAGTCGCGCAAGTGCGTATTTCGGTTAAAATTTTTATTTTTAAATCGAGATTGCGTCACGCGAACATGTACGCAATCACGGTAATAATTTTGAAATTCTCTCCTAAAGGCATCTCTACGAATGTTGATTTTAAACTTTATTTATGTCACGTAAACGTGTACACAATTTTAAGAAAGTATATTCGTTACTAGAAAAGTTATTCTTTATTCAAAGTTATGCGAACGTATACTTTGATTTTTTTTAAAAGAGTTCAAGAATTCTAAAACGTATCAATTACTTACTTAAGGACGGGTCTAAGCACTTTTGTTACTTCTAAGAAAAACCGTCTTCCTAAATAACTTGTAAGATTATATAGAGGTCAAAGAAATATTTGGACTACAACACGTAGGTTTATTCAAGGTCTTTTAACAACTAAGTTTGTTATAGGTCCAAATAGGTATATGGGTTGTCTAAAGGTATTGAAAATCTGGCCTAGTTTCGTGCTAAGCATGCAGGGCCAGTCACGTTTTATACAATTTCTAAAGGGAAATACATGCCGTCCGGCTTAAGATCGATTCATACCAGAAGAACAACACATATATAAATCATGCCATTTGAACAATATTAAGATTGTTTCTCACTAATTTAGAAATGTATCAATTCTTTAGAATAAAGCAGAGTATTTAAACCGTTGGGTTTTACACCCCAGGCCCAATGGCCTAAAGTCCAGACTCATTCAGGCTTATTGGGCCACTCTATAAGTCTGGTCCGCTTCACATGATCTTTATTTAGAAGGCCAGAAGAGCATGGGCTCCATATTCAATTCAAGATAAAGAAATAAAGTTATTGGAAATAATTTTTTAGGAAAATGGTCCAGCCCATACTTCAATTACAAAGATCAGAATCCAGAATTAAAGGGGGAAAAGGGATATGATTATCTTACAAAGGAATTTACAAAGCTAATCGAATTTAAATTACATTTAAAATATATAAATAAAATTTGATATCTTAAACTAAAAAAGGTCCAGCTTGAATCAACCAGAATCGTGTGCTTATTTTAGCCATAGAATCGCCTGCAACCATATGCATTTTTAGGATAAATCTGACCAACCGGTGGTCAGATTTGTGTCCTTAATGTTGTTTTGAACATGAAGCTACTATAATTCATGGAGTCTCAAACAGATCTAAAACAAACCAAAACATTCATGTTAACAAGAAAACAAACAAGGTATAGATACATATAACTGAATTCTGCAGTTAGACATACACAAATATAGACATTCAAGCAAAAATGTAGGCCAGAAATTCTATTCCATACAACAGTCTAGTTACATACCTATGAATGGAGGAAAAACCAGCAGAAAAGAGACCAAATAAAGGTCCAGAAATCAGAGATATCCGAGCTTAAACAGCAACCAAAACACAGTAACATCCCAGTATGTCCAGAAAGAAGCCAAAAATAAACCCAAGTTCAAACATAAATCCACAGCAAAACCCAGAACCAAGCAAGATACTGAAACCAGATTTCTTGCAGAAATAGAAGGAGTTTTCTGAGAGTTTTTGGTTCGAAATCAATATAAGAACAAAGAAAAACTGCTAAATCTCAGAAGATTTTCATTTTTTTGTATGAAGGAACTTAGATCCTAGACACATTTTTAAAAATGGGTTATGATGATTTTCAGAATGTTCTTGTGTATTCAAAGTATTTTTCAGTGTATAGAATATATATTTCGTGTGTGTTGGTTTTTCAGTGTGTAATCTATGATAGTAATCTGTGAGTATTTTTCAGAATGTATATCTATATAAAACCTAGAATGTATATGTGTAGAATCCTCTCCATTTTCAACAATGGGTAGTCTATATATAGACTGCCTAGGTGAGCATATTTTTTAGGAATATTCCTTATCCTAAATCTGCAAAAAATAGTACAATTTTTAAACAGCCCTGGTACAGCTGTCCTCCTTATCCTATTTTCAGCATCTTTTTATAACAGCTAGGACAACTGTACATTTTCTAGAAACTTTCTCTCTTTTTACACCCTTTTTACTTCTGAAATTTTACTGTTTTGCCAAAAATTCTGATTTGATTATCTTTCTTATTTTATTTTTGGTCTTTTATCTTCATTCTAGAAGTTTCCTGGGTTGTTACAACCAGGATTCTTCAATTGAAGTTCCTAAACTGCCCTTTAATACCCTTAAAATTACCCTTTTAGTATTTAAAGATTATGTTATTTATTAAGTTTCCTACTTTTATCCTAATTGATTGATTAAACTAATAAAGAAGTTGGAAGCTTAAGCTTCTTTAAAGGTGAGGTTGAATAGGTCTAAAATAATTAGTTAAAACTTAATTTGAATTTATTTTAGGACTTAGATTAATTAGTTCAAATGATTCAAATACTTAAGTCTTTAGACTTAGTTAATTATCCTATATTATGACTTATTCTTTAGTTTCAAACTTAAGCTTAACTAATCCAGTGTAATTTATTTTTTCATTAATCAAAATCAGAATTTTGATTGACTCACATATAACTGCTTAACAGCTCATGATGAGTCAATTAATCCAAGGTTGTTTGTGAGGAATGACCGATTAAAGGCAGTTTGTCTAGGATGGTTGTAGGTGTAAATCTAACCTAAGAGTCACAATTAGGTTAACTTATAACTAAACTAAAATCAGAAATTAATTAAGGCGATTGCATATGAATTTTAGACTAATTCATTTAGGCAATTACTATTATAGATAGATCTAACACATGCATGATTAAGACTAAAGTTGACTAATATTAACATATGAACAATTAGGGAAGATAAGGGAAAAGGGGATACATGAACCTAAGGTGATTAACTTAGGACCAGAAAACTAATCAGCAGACTAAATGGAAAACAAAATACACAGAGACTACCATTCCAGAATAAAATCCAGAAAATTCAGAAAATCCCAAATTAATACACAATCAACAGCGACTAGAATTAATCATTAGAAAAAAAAAACAAAAAGAAAAGGTAGAAACCCTAACAACAATAGAATCATGCATAGAAGTGACTAAATTCGGAAATCTAGACTAATTAGTTGGGATTTTGAGTAAGACTAGAGTTAACCTAGATTACTGCCTTAATTAGATCTAAACATGCAGGTTTAAACTAGCATCAATTAATTAATACTTAAGCTATAAGAATCATAATTGGTCAACAGGGAAATTGGAAAACCTAGATTGTAAACTAACAATAATCAAGACATACAAGAATTAAACCTAGAATGAGATTCATAATAGCTTTCAACATCAAGGAAAGAAACATATCAATTCGTAAACAAAATCAGAAACTAGAAACCTAACATTAAGTAATTAAGCTAGTGACTTCAAAATTATATTTGAACAATTAAAACACAAAGAAAATAAGGTTTAAAAGGGGTACCAGTTAGCTAGGATGGTTTAGCCGGATTCCGGGGGCTCGCCGGACTTTGGCCGGATTCTAGCAGGTTTTGGAAATGGTCCAAACCCACATGAATCGATATCTCTCACCAAGAGCTATCGACTCATGTAGGTTTGAGTCACTGGGGCTCTTGGAATAGGCCGGAGTTAGGTTTTTAGGGTTTACAATTCTTAGATCTGAAATTAGGGAATTTCGGTGGAGTTTTCTGAGGGGCTGATGTTAGAAGGTGATTGAGGAGGATGAGTAGAGTACCTGGTATAATTTTGGGGTAGTTTGGAGGTGGTATGCCGTAGATTGTGGTGGTATACGGCGGGGGGAGTTAGGGCGGCTAGGGTTTGGGTCTTAGGAGAGAGATGAGAGCGAGGGGGTGTATTCTGATAGGGGTAGGGCTCGTTCGGACATTTATAAAGAAAGGGGGGAATTGAGTTGCGGGCCGTTGGATCAAAATGATCCAACGACTAGGGTTAAAGGGGACTTAAACGTGGTCGTTTTGAATTAATGGGGACTGGACCGGATTTGGCTTGGCCTGAGAGTATTTGGGTAGTGAGAGAGGAGACTTGGGCCTGGTTAATTTGGCCCAGGTTCGATTTTAATCCTTTCTTTTATACTTAGGTTAATTAATTACCTAAATTCATTCTAATTAAACTCTAAAATGTACTAATTTGTTTTAACCTAATTTTATCTAATTATAATTTAATTAATAAGTTAATTAAAAGTAAAACCATTAGCTTAATATCCATAGTTATTTAAAGAACAAATTTTGTAATTTTCTTAGAAAAATGATTAAATTATTCAATTAATCATTAAAACCTTTATTATGCTAAATAATAAATATTTTGTCGTTATTTATTTCAATCAATTATAAAAATATATCAATTAGTTATAATTCTAGTTTTTATCTAATTGAAAAGAAAAAATTAATTAATGAGTGAATTAAAAAGTGGAATTATACATTAACACTTGTAATTATTTGAAGGATAAATTTTGTAATTTTCTAATAAAAAATGATTTAGGTTAGGCACCTAATTATGCAACTTTAAATTATTTATAAATTTTAATAGACAAATTATGATTACGCAATGCAACAATAATTCACAAATAATATTGAAATTCGACAAAAAATTATAAAACTAATTTATTTATTGAATTTTGTAGGAGTATATGGTAGGTTAAAAATTACATGCTCACAACTGCCCCTCTTTGCTCGGAAACACGAAGAGTTTTCGGGTAAAGACAAAGTGAGCAGTTATGAACAACTTTTACCCGTTCAAATACTCCATGCGAAGTATTTTTTTTTTTGAAAAAGTTTGACCGAACCCTGCTTCAAGGTTGCCTACATATCATTGGCTATAAAGGAATCGGGTCAGTGTAGTTCTAGAAGTTTTGGTAGCTGGGACTACCAGGTAACTGTGATTTCACTGTGGCTGTTACTGCTGCTGAGCTCCTTATTACACCAAAGTAACAAGACAAAAAGACTAAACTAAGCTTATCAGCTACTAGTTACAATATCCCTATCTATATACTGTAAAGCTTGGTCTTGAGTATGGGCTAGTTCTTTTGCCGATTCTGACCTGGATCTTGATGCTTGATAGCCATAGATGCTGGTTTTATCTTCTCGTCCTTCGGATCAAGGCAGGATATACAAAACGGATGACTTCAATCTCGTCCTGAATAGTCCACGTCTTTCCCACTTCTTCACTTTGGGTTCAACCTTCTCTTTCTCTCTTTTATTCTGGATTGAAACTCCTTCTTTTGGTCGTCTCGAATCCATTGCCCTGAAGTGTAATCTGTACAACATCAAGAACAAACGAACGAAATTTTCTGCCCTAGTTTTCACTAGGAAAATCGTGAGTTATTGTAATGAAATCTATTACTTTATTATTGAAAGCGATGAAAAGTTGGGAATGGTGCACCCGGAGTGAATGTAGACTAAGGGGTGGATACCCTATGCCTAAAAGTGACATCAACTAGGGGTTGGAGACCCTATGTTGACAAAATCGGCAGGTTATACCGTCGTCAGAAAGATCGACAGGTTATGCCGCGTCAGGAGAAAATCAACAGGTTATGCTGCTGACAGAAAAAGATCACCAGGTTATGCTGGTGCAGGGAAGAAATCAACATGTTATGTTGTTGTTAGGAAAGGATCACCATATTATGCCGGCTTCTGAGAAGGATCAACAGGTTATGCTGTTGCCAAGAGAAAATCACCAGGTTATGCTGGTGTCGAGAAAAAATCAACAGGTTATGCTGTTGCCGAAAGAAGATGACCAGGTTATGCCGGTGTAGGGAGAAGATCAACAGGTTATGCTGTTGTCAAGAAAAGATCACCAGGTTATGCTGGTGTCTGGAAAGGAAAAGAGATCACCAGGTTATGCCGGTGTTTGGAAAAGGTCAAGAGGTTATGCTGTTGTCAGGAAAAGATTACTAGGTTATGCTGGTGCCTGGAAAGTTCAACAGGTTATGCTGTTGCCAAGAGAAAATCACCAGGTTATGCTGGTGTCTGGAAAGGAAAAGAGATCACCAGGTTATGCCGGTGTTTGGAAAAGGTCAAGAGGTTATGCTGTTGTCAGGAAAAGATTACTAGGTTATGCTGGTGCCTGGAAAGTTCAACAGGTTATGCTGTTGCCAAGAGAAAATCACCAGGTTATGCTGGTGTCTGGAAAGGAAAAGAGATCACCAGGTTATGCCGGTGTTTGGAAAAGGTCAAGAGGTTATGCTGTTGTCAGGAAAAGATTACTAGGTTATGCTGGTGCCTGGAAAGGTCAACAGGTTATGCTGTTGCCGGGAAAGGAGATCAACGGGTTATGCCAGTGTCTGGGAAGGATCAATAGGTTATGTTTTTTCCTGGAAAAGATCACTAGGTTATGCTAGTGTCTGCTAGGGAGTGGGACCCTATGTTGGCATCAAATAAGGAATGGAATATCCTAGGCTGGAAAAGTCATCGAGTTATGCCGACATCAACTAGGGATTGGGACCCTATGTTGGCATCAACTAAGGAATGGAACATCCTAGGTTGGAAAAGTCATCGGGTTATGCTGGCATCAACTAGGGATTGGGACACTATGTTGGCATCAACTAAGGAATGGAACATCCTAGGTTGGAAAAGTCATCGGGTTATGCCGGCATCAACTAGGGATTGGGACCCTATGTTGGCATCAACTAAGGAATGGAATATCATAGGCTGGAGAGGGTGTAGCTAGGGATTGGAGGCCCTATGCTACTTTAGATTTGAACTGTTTTCAACATCATTTCCTCTTCCTATTTTGATTATTTTCAAGAAATGAGTAAGGGTGGGAAAGAATTTTAGAGGGAACTTTCCTTATGGGGTTGTCGCTGCAACGCCGCTTCTAGCCCTTGCGCATTTTCTTTTGGTTGCACCTGCTTCTTGCAAGGTTACTTTCGAGTTACACTTATTTCCTTCAAACAAAGAACAATTGTCAGTTTGAAACGGTGGTTGGTTTTGTGGCCTTGATTACTTCAACTTGCTTGATTTCGGCCCATTTTTTCACGATGATCTCAACTGCTTGCTTTCTTCCTGGGGATTGAGTTTCATCTTTAATCTCGAGGATCTTGGCTTTCCGGATTTTACTATGGCAATTGGTCAACGGACCTAACATTCTGACTTTGTTTGCCTTTGTAGATCTTTCATTTTTGACTTGTTTTCCTTTTGGACTTCGGAGCATTGGTGAGGTTTTGGCTCCTCGAACTTTGCTGTAACGGTTAGTCGCGTAGGACTTAACTTTTTCGACTCTACTTCGCCTTCATTGGTTTTCGTTTCAACTTCAAAGCATTTGGATTACTTTGGCTTTTCAAGCTTTTGCCGCGATGGTTAGCCATGTGGGACTCGATCTTTTAACTTCCTTTGCCTTTGTAGGCATTTTAATTTGATTTTCTCCTTTCGAGGGTTTTGAGTTTGAAGCATCGGCCGTTGCGGCCAATCAGGATCGACTTGATGCCCCTGATGAGGCTAGGTGCCTTTTTGCATATTAGCCCGTGTCAAATGAGAGCCCTGTAAATCAGTTTTGCCATCCTTTCTTTGCCTTACTTTTAGAAACAGAATTAGACTGAAAGGGATTGAAAGAAATAACAAAGGAATGGAAAAAATGACTTTAGACAAGAAATATCCCTTTTGGAGGAATGAAAGAAGGACTTATCTGGAGTGTATGCGGCCTCTAATGAACATGACATGCCTCTTGGACTGGATGTCCGATCCATGTAAACCATCTGACTCTCAGAAATTCATCACAACTATTATTCCGAGATCGAGAAATCTTGCCCCGGACCGTGTCCGTGTCAGTGACCCATTATCCTTTTCGACCGGTGGTGCCCTTTTCGGGTTTTCATCGACTAGCTCTCTCATTTCTCTTCTCGCCATCGCCCTGTAGTGCTCTTTGTGAGTTTTCACTAACAAGACTCTCTCATTTTCAATTTATCTGCTCATCATCGCCTTACGGTGCCCGTGTGGGTTTTCACCAATAAGACTCTCTCATTTTACTTTCTCTTCTTACCATCGCCTCACGGTGCTTGTGTGAGTTTTCACCAATAAGAATCTCTTGTTTAATCTTTCTTCTTGTTGTCGCCTCATGGTGTCCGTGTGGGCTTTCACCGATAAGACACTCTCATTTAATTTCTTTCATTTGTTTATATCAGATCCAAATATTTGTATCCTCTAATTTTGGACATCTTTGCCGATCGATCGGAAGGACTTGAACATGATTTGGGGTAAAAAGAATTCGTATCAAATTACAACTTTGGAACCTTTCAGGCGAAACATTGCCGAACATATCGTAACACTTTCCCCAACTTAAACTCTTGGGGGAAATGTGGAGTTTTATTTTGGTGTGACTGAACCCCAGGGAGAGGCTGCCTACGTATCCTTTCGGAATCAAGTCGAACGTAGTTTAGGGAAACATTTTTGTTTTGTTTTGGTTTTTGATTTTTTTTTTGATGATTTTGGTTCCAAGGAGGGTAATGAAAGAAGAATAAACGGCTCAACAGGGTTTACAAAAGTTGATAGTGTTTGGGGTAGCGGGAATGAAAGCCTTCGTCACTTCAATCGGGGAGCATTATTCTCACGAAAAGGTCAAACATAGTACCTTTTGACTGCATCTGCATTAATATCCGTTTCAGGTTCATTTCATTCAATGTCCCCCAAGTATAATGCCCCTTTTGGTAACAGTTTCCTTATGATGTATGGACCTTTCCAATTTGGGGCGAATTTTTCTTTCGCCTCTTCATGGTGCGGGATGATGTGTTTTAATACGAGTTTCCCCACTTCGAAGTTCCTAGGCCGCAATTTCTTGTTATAAGCGCGGGCCATTCTTTGTTGATATAGCTTCCCGTGACAAACTGCGGTCATTTTTTTCTCATCAATCAGAATTAACTATTCCAGCCGGGTTTTGACCCATTCATCATCCTCAATTTCAGCTTCGACAATGATCCGAAGTGAGGGAATTTCAACTTCTGCAGGTATTACGGCTTCAGTTCCATAAACCAACAGATAAGGCATAGCTCCAACTGATGTGCGCACGGTTGTGCGATATCCCAATAATGCGAAAGGCAATTTTTCGTGCCATTGCCTAGAACTTTGAATCATTTTTCTGAGGATTTTCTTGATGTTTTTATTTGCTACTTCAACGAACGGCCAAGGTGCTGACATGGGATGTAACTCTGAGGGTGGTGCATGAATCAGATCGCCATGTATTTGACACCGGTGGCACTTTCGGAAAAAACTGAAACAATCCTTTTCCATGGTTATCCAGTAATATCCTGCCCGCAAGATTTTCTTTGCGAGGACATATCCATTCATATGAGGACCGAACACTCCTGAATGCACTTCGTTCATAATCTTTTCAGCTTCTTTGGCATCTACGCACCTTAACCGATTTAGATCAGGAGTTCTTTTATACAACACCTCTCCGCTTAAGAAGAAACTACTAGCGAGCCTTCTAAGGTTTCTCTTTTGATCTCCACTGGCCTGCTCCAGGTATTCTTTTGTTTTCAAGAACCTTTTAATATCATGATACCATGGTTGGATATCGGGTTCTACTTCAACTACATTACAATAACCATGTCTTTACCGGATTTAAATCTCCAACGTGTCAATATGGGCATTGCCTGGATATGGTAGCATTTCAGCTAAGGTAGCTAATGCATTAGCCAACTCATTGTGGAATCGAGGAATATACTTGAACTCAACGGATTTGAATCTCTTGCTGAGATCTTCCACATGTTGTCTATATGGAAGAAGCTTGATATCTCGAGTTTCTATTTGCGTTGTGCTTGTTTAATGATCAAGTCAGAGTCCCCCATGATTAAAAATTCCTCTACATCCATATCAATTGCCATGTTCATGCCCATTATGCAAGCTTCATATTCAGTAGTGTTGTTTGTACAGAAGAACCGAAGACGGGCGGTGCCTGGATAGTGTTGTCCCATAGGCGAAATCAAGATTGCCCCAATCCCAACACCTTTTGCATTGACTACTCCATCAAAGAACATTTTCCAAGTGTTAGTGTCTTCTGGGATTATTTCAACTGAATTTACTTCCTCATCCGGGAAATAAGTGCTTAAAGGTCGGTATTCATCATCAACCAGGTTCTCAGCCAGATGATCGGCCAAGGCTTGGGCTTTCATTGCTGTACGGGTGACATAGACAATGTCGAACTCTGTGAGCAAGATTTTCCATTTTGCTAGCCTTTCAGTGGGCATTGGTTTTTGAAATATGTACTTTAAAGGATCCAACCTGGTTATGAGATATGTGGTATAGGCCAGCAAATAATGTCTGAGATTTTGAGCGACCCAAGTTAGGGCATAACAGGTTCTCTCCAGCTGAGTGTATTTGGCTTCATACCCAGTGAATTTCTTGCTCAGATAGTAGATGGCTTGCTCTTTCTTACCGGTAACATCGTGTTTCCCGAGGACACAACCAAAAAAATTCTCCAAGACGGTCAGGTACAAGAACAACACTGGCGGATTTGACAAATATTCTTTGATTTTGTCAAAAGCTTCTTGGAATTCATCTGTCCATTTAATCGCCGTATCTTTCTTTAGCAACTTAAATATGGGATCACAGGTGGTTGTAAGCTGCGCAATAAACCGGCTGATGTAGTTTAATCTTCCCAGTAAACTCATGACTTCTTTCTTGGTTTTCAGAGGTGGCAGATCTCGGATAGATTTTATTTTTTTTGGATCTAATTCAATGCCTCTTCGGCTGACTATAAACCCCAAGAGTTTCCCGGACGGAACACCAAACGCACATTTAGCAGGGTTTAATTTCAAGTCATACTTGCGTAGCCGCTCAAAGAATTTTCTAAAATCTCGAACGTGGTCTTCTTGTGTTCTGGATTTAATAATTATATCATCAACATATACCTCGATTTCTTGGTTCATCATGTCATGGAAGATGTCAGTCATGGCTCTTATATAAGTTGCCCATACGTTTTTTAAACCGAACGGCATGACCCTGTAACAGTAGGTTCCCCATGGTGTGGTGAAAGCCGTATTTTGAGCATCCTCTTCATCCATCAGGACTTGATGATACCCAGCATGACAATCCACAAACGACTGTACCTCATGTTTGGCACAATTGTCGACAAGGATATGGATGTTGGTAACATGAAGTTGTCCTTGGGACTCACTTTGTTCAAATCCCTGTAATCAACACATACTCAGATCTTCCTGTCCTTTGTTGGTACTGGGACTATGTTAGCTAAACATGTGGTATATCTGACTACTCGGATTACACCGACTTTTAATTGTTTGGTAACTTCTTCTTTAATTTTGTCGTTGATGTCTGTTTTGAATTTTCTTTGCTTTTCTTGGATATGTGGATGATCAAGGTAAGTTGGCAATTTGTGCACCACTTAATCAACACTTAGTCCTGGCATATCATCGTAAGACCATGCAAACACATCTTTAAATTCAAACAAGAGCTGGATCAATGCATCTTTGATTTTTTCCTCGGTGTGAATGCTTATCATGGTGTCTCTGACCTCTTCTGGATTGCCCAAATTGATTGGGTCGGTTTCATTTATGTTTGGCTTAGGCTTATTCACAAATTGTTCCAATTGTCGATTTATTTCTCTAAAAGTCTCATGTTCATCATATTCGGGCTCTTGATTCATTATTTCACAATTAGATGGTGTTTTAGGATCTAGGCATGAAGTCCGCAAGCATGTCATGTTATTTAAAGCCATATTATTGGACTGAAAAATAAGAAAAATAACAAAATCAGAAAGGATAACACAATAAGATCCATAGACGATGAAATATTGGTTTCATTTCATTGAATTTTAAAATAGCAGGGTTTAAAAGATAGTAAAATTAAAAACACTCGAGTTACACCTGGAAATAACTCGGAGTGTAGAAAGGATTGAAAAACATGATCTACCGAGATTCCCGCCTGACTGGGAAGGGAGTAGCTTCCCAATTTTGCAATTTGGCATTTAGTCCCATGTATTGCACCTCAGCGATGCTCGAGCCTTCGCCTGGCTGAACCATGTGGACTTCATAGAGCATTTGCCTCATTGCTTCATAGATATCCTCAATTTCCTTGGCCGTAAAGGCCTCTTCTTCCTCTTCTATGTACTTTGGCTTAAAAAATGATTTGGTGAGGTGCGGAATTGGCTGAGGCAAAACCCACCCATCTCTCTTACGTTTTACAGCCCATTCATCATCGACGTTGGTAGCTTGAAAACCTATGCCAAAGAATTTCTTGTTGCTAGGCAACGTAACGGGTTCTGTGATGCCTTGTAAGGATGCCCCAAGCCTTTCCCGGGCTTGTATCCGTGTTTGATCATTTCGCCGGGGACCATGATTGATGTTCTCGACAAACAGGGTTGAGGGCATAGAGTTCCTTCCTCGCACTGATCAGCAAGCACAATTTCAAAAGCCTGGTAAACAATGTGTTCACTTCCCTCTCTTGCCTCAAGACAGGGGACCGATATGTCCTTGTAGATTGAATGTTCATCTTCTCCATGGAAAACTATCTCTTGGTTCTAATATTTGAACTTGACCATTTGATGGAGGGTAGAGGGTACGGCTCCCGCAGTATGGATCCAAGGCCTTCTTCGTAGAAAGTTATAGGAAGTGTCCATGTCCAGAACTTGGAACGTTATTTCGAAATCCACAGGGCCAATGGTTAGGATTAAATCAATTTCTCCTATAGTATTCCTTTTGACACCGTTGAAAGCCTAGACACAAACATTATTTTGGCCTGATCCTTTCAGTCCCAATTTCCATTCTTTGCAATGTTGACAGAGGGAAAATATCTACCCCAGATCCGCCGTCCAACATGACCCTTTTATTATAATAACCCTCACACTTGACTGTTAAGTGCAAAGCCTTGTTATGGGCAGCTCCTTCGGGAGGTAAGTCATTTCGGCTAAAAGAGATTCTGTTGACTTAGAAGAAGGCTCTGCCATTCTTTCCAGTAGTCTCGATTGGCACATACGCCTCATTTAGCGTCTTTACAAGTACTTTATCATGCTCGCTTGAGCTCAACAACAGAGACAAGAGTGAAACCTGGGTAGGAGCCTTTCTAAGTTCATCAATCACAGCATACTCCGATGTTTTCATTTTTCGCAAGAAATCCTCGGCTTCTTCGACAGTAACAGGCTGTTTGAGAGGGAAACATTTCTGTTTGGCTTTGTTCAACTCTTCTAGGTCATGATACTTCCCAGATGGGTTTGTTTCATTCACTTCCACTATGACTTCCTTCCCTTTATAGTTGACCAGTGTCTGATTATAGTTCCAGGAGATGGCAGTAGTATCTTTTATTGGAATTTGTAGCATGCGACTGATAATCAAAGGCTCATCCAGTTTTGGTGAGATGACTGACCCTTTTGCCACATACGTCCCCTTTGGTGCATATATTCTTGGCAAATTTTATCTTAGCTCCAACCTCTTTGGAGGGCTCAACATGAGCTACCTGTTTCTGCGAGCTCTTGGGACGTAGAGGACGACTTCTTTGGTGGTGATACCTCTCTCTCTACTTCCTTAGACTTTTCTTCATTCTGGGTGGTAGGCTTTGTTTTCTTTTCAACCCCGATCGGTTTTGCCACCATTTTAGATTTTTTTTCTGTGTCTCCGATGTCAATGATGGCTTTTAATGCAGGATCGAACTCCTTGTCCTCGTAAATCATTCCGATGACGGGCCCGTTGTTGTGGGTTGTCAATGGATTGTTTGTTAAATTAGGGAGTTCCTCGCCCCTCAGCACTACCTTTTTCTGTTCAATTAGTCTTTCAACTGCTCTTTTGAGAGTCCAACAGTCCTCAGTATCATGCTCTTCCGCCCCAGAATGATAGGCACACCTGGTACCTGGCCTGTATGATGGAGATTCTGGACTATGATGTTTTGGAGGCATAGACTGCAAAAGACCCATCTGAACCAATATTGGAAAGAGGCTAGAGTATGACTCACCAATGGGCGTGAAGTTGGTTCTTCTGGGTGGTTCTCGGGGATGGGTATTGTATTGGTAGTTATTCTGGGGAGGACGTGGATTATATGGAGCTTGGTTAGGATGGTTATTTCTGGAAAGTGGAGCTTTGTTCTGATTGTATTGTTGTTGTGGTCATGGGTACGGCTGAGCATTCATTACTGCGTAGGGATGGGGAGGCATAGGATAGGCTGCGTCTTGACGAGGAAAATAATATTGTGAAGCTCTAGGAGATGGGCCTGGATAGTCCCGAGGTCGTCGAGAACTTCTTAGGCTTGATGCCATCATGGCTCATTCTTCTTTCTTCTTCCTGCTTGCTAGGCCTCCCAAGCCGCTCTGAATGGCTTGGGAGGTGGCTCTCAGGGCTGACTGACTCAACATACGACCCGTTTTTAATCTATTTTCTACCACTTCACCAATTTTGATGGCCTCCGCGAACGGTTTTCCCATGGCAGACATCATATTTTGAAAGTAATCGGCCTCTTGGGCCTGCAGTAAAACACTGATCATTTCGGTCTCATCCATAGAAGGTTTTACTCTGGACGCCTGTTCACGCCATTTGATGGCGTATTCTCGGAAGCTTTCACAAAGTTTCTTCTTGAGGTTGGATAGAGAATTTCTGTCTGGAGCTATGTCCATGTTATATTGAAACTGTCTCACCAAGTCCCGAGCTAGATCACCCCATATGTGCCAACGTGAGATATCCTGATCTATATACCATTCCGAGGCGATTCCAGCAAGGCTTTCTCCAAAGTATGCCATCAACAACTCTTGTTTTCCCCCTGCCCTCTCAATTGATTGCAATATCATTTCAAATGGGCGATCGGGTCTCCATGCCCGTCATACTTTTCAAATTTTGGTGTTTTGAAACCCACGGGTAGATGTACATGAGGAAACATGCATAGATCAGCGTAAGATATGCTCTTTTGGCCACCCAGGCCCTGTATGTTTTTCAAGCTTTGGTCAAGACTTTTCATTTTTCGCGTCATCTTCTCTTGTTCGGGATTTCTCAAGATTCTCTCCTATTCCATAGGAGATTCAGATTGTGGATGCTGCGGATAAGAGTTCAAAGTGACTCAGGTAGTATCCAGTTGGAATTGGGGAGCTTGAAAAGTGAAATTTGATGGCTCAAAGATCTGTCGTGGCAATGTTTGCTACGCCATACCGGCAGCTGGTGGTGCGGTGAATACAACAAATGGTATTCTAGAAGACGGTGCCTGGGGACGGACCTAAGAAGGCATTCCGATGAAGTTTGATGTCATAGTAGGGAACCCAAATGGTATGAACAGGTTAGCTTCTGATATTGGAACATTAGTGGTCCCTCCCGTTCTTGGGATCAACTCAGGGAAACCGGGGATAGCACTAGGCGGCTCCTTTCCATTAGACCAACCATCCCACATTTCTAACATGCGGCATCTCAGCCTCCTATTCTCTTTGGCAACTGCTGATTCTGACCGTGGGATAACCGATGCAGGGCTATCCTCAGGTTCGACAATAGACAGATGACTTTCAGATGCCATTGTAATGCTTCCTTTGGACCTTGTAAAATAATGGTGTGTCGCCAGAATACCACCGCAAAAACCAACCACCTTAAAAGTAAGAACCTTTTGAGAGTAGACAGCAAACAGGTTAGTTTGAGATATTAACATATAGGGAATCACACGTTGGTATGCAATGCACCTAAGCAGTCAAACGTTTTCTAAAATGTTTGCGGCGGATGTGTGTTTCATCCCGGCTTTAATGTTTCACTCTTTTATTTCTTGATTATTTTCTTTTAGGGTTATGATCGTATTCTATGTGGACTGCCTACGTATCATGACGCCGTATGAATCAGATCATCACGTAGTTCAAGGAAAATAACAAGGTGAAATTTTCATTTCATTACTAAAGATAACCTTTTTTCATTACAAGTAATTTGAAATAATGACAACCATAAAAGAAACAATACAGACTCCAATAGGCAAAACAACTAAACATTCTAGAAAGCAATAAAATATAGACTGGAAAACTAAATCATCAAAAGTAAAGGAGGGCTTCTGCTTGTCTTCTTGGGGCCCGTGGTGCATTGGCTGGTCTCTGTGCAGGCCTATGTGCAATGTCTCCCTGAAGTCGGTCCAAATCATCCATCACCTGGTGGACGAAAGTCATCATAGAGGCATAAAAAATGGAGGTAGTCATGCTCTCGCATTCGTGACATTTCTGCACAACGTAGTCAACTATTTCTTTGATCCTGTTCCTGATGACCCCTTTCTCCTGAAGCAGGCGCCCTGTTTGTTGTGCTCGGGCTTCCAATACTTGGGTATTTGCATTGTTTTGGTCCTGTAGCTGTTGCACTGTTCCTTCCAACTGGCAAATTCGTGCTAAATAGTTCTCCCTTTCTGTTTTAAAATCTTTAGTCTGTTGAACCATTTCATTTCCCATGGCAAATAATTTTTCCTTTAAGATTGCAATTTCTTTGCCATATTTTTGCCTCAAATGATGAGCATGTTCTTCTGTCCCCTTTGCTAACTTGGTTTGGGCATCTAGCAGGTCCTTTTCAGCTTTAGTCAAATCAAACACATACTCATGAACCTTCATCCTCAGGTTGCTGATGATTTTTTCATCCTTTTCACTTCTCACTGGTGTTTTGGCGGCTATTTCAAACTCCGGAGTTAGGCACAGAGCGCCTTGTTCTCTCGGATTAACTGTATTTTTTCACCTTCAACTACCTGTGCTTGTAACCCATTGTCAAAGTCAAGGTTCCTCAATTTCTCTTTCAGAGCATGGATGGTGGCCTGATACTCCCGTTCCTTTTCTCCCCAATCTAACTTTTCTTGAATCTTATCATCGAAAGCTTGAACATGAGGCCTTTTGGAAGGCCTTTCTGGCTCGGGTTCTAGTTCTTCATTAATGCAATTTCTTTTTTCAAACTATTCTACATAACTAGGATCTACTTCACCTTTGGCAAGGTCAGGCACTTGAGCATCTTCTTTCAAATACCGACACCCATTCAAATTTTGTTGAATCAAGGCTTCAGGTAATGAAGCTTCAGGGTGAAATTCAATAACCTGGGTACTCAAGTCTTCATCCTCCGGTACTATTTGATACCGACCCAACTACGTCAAGACCCTTTGGGGTGCATAGGGTTGGACACTTTTCACGCCCATTAATAGCAAATGATTTTTTGTAGTCGACAAGTTTATGACCTCTCTGACAGGCAGCCATCCCAGGGTCCACTCTATCTGATTTTCCCCCAAAGTTCTCAGATGGTCAATCCAAGCTTCAACTCCTTCCGGGGAATGGTAATCCTTTACCCTTTCTTCATAGCTTTTGATGAAATTGGTTTTCTCAGGACCATAGCTCATGAATTTCGGGTGATGACGAAGGTGTTCGATTAGCCACATTTGGAGAATAATGTTTCAACCTTCGAAGAATGTTTCCCCCGACTTGCACTACGTTAAAGCCCGGTAAATATCAGACAGTATGAGTGGAGCTAGAGTGTGATCCTTTTTCTCAGTCAAAACTTGGGCAATTCTAGCCACACGAACATCAATGGTTCCTTTTGCATTTGGAAAGACCATTACACCTAGAAATGCCACTATGAAGGCTATTCGGCGTTGAATTCTCCAGGTTTCCTTGTCTTGTTTGTTGTTTAGCCCATTTTCATGTGTTTCAAACCTGTTTAGAAAGCCATATCTAAAGAACAGCCATTAACCACCCGGCTCTTTCTGAGTTTTTTGCTGATGGATAGGAAATAAAAGAAACGGCGCACTGACATGGGCCTTGGAAAGATGAGTTGTTGGTTCCTTAAATTCCGACCAAAACCCGTATACCCTGCTATTTCTTCTAGGGTAGGAGTGAGGTCGAAATATGAGAAACAGAATACAATATGAACCGGATCCTAGAAGGTTAATAAGGCCTTGATTAACTCATTTCTTGGTTTAACCTTCATGATGTCAACGAGAGCCCCCAATTTCTCAACTACCCATTCTTTACCCTCCTCGTCTAGGTCCTGCCACCACATTCAGACTTGTAGGGGAGCTTCCTCTATGATATTCAGTTGCGGATTCTGGACAGTACTAATTTTGCTCCTGTGAACAGGAGGGTTAAGATTGCATCAAATTTTGAAAGGAAAAGACCAACAAATTATTTTTACAAAGACCAATTTTAATTTTCAAAAGTCACCTCTCCTAAAAAGTGGCTATCTGTGCCACATTGACCAAAACAGTCATTTTTGCAAAAGTGACCCCTTCTTACTTTTGAATAAAGTTTTGATTACTTTTCTCGAAAAAGTGACAGACTCGTCCGTTCTTTAACGAAAATAGCCCTTCGACAATGTAAAATGCTCTAAGGCTATTCTGGCAAGAACGGTACAAGACTTAACCGAAGCTGGGTCGGTTTTATTTTGACTAATGGACTTATTTTGTTTATTTTTGAAAAGTGGGTTCGGCACCGATAAGGTTTGCCTACGTATCTCTCATCCGGTGAGAAACAGACCCACGTAGTTCAGTCACTTTTGACACAACTTGAAAAAAATATGATGTTGACTCATTTTCACTTATTTTTATATTCTTTTTCTCTCTTTTTTTTTTGAAAAATTTTGAAAGAGTTTCGAGGTATTTTTCAAATATCAGGGTTTTCGAAACTGGTAAATTTTCTATCCTCCCTTGCTCTTGGTTTTTCTATTATTTTCTTTTTTAGCCGGTCAACAAACAAGACAAAACAAATAATGTACACATAGCAGGTAAGATGCATCAGGATGGTCTTTTTTGTTTTCAGGTACACTTGTCCTAGACGGACCCAACCACTGTGTTGAGTCCCCTAAGTCAAAATGCACATGATGCAAATAATCGTTCCTACTAGGGATCCAGCATAAGGTTTTGTCATTCTAGGTTTAAACCTGGGCTTTGTTCTAGACCTGGCTTACCCGAGCAAATAACTCGAGCCGAGGTGGGAGCGACGTACGGTAGCACGAAAGGCAATCCGGCCTAGTGGCTGATCCATCCCCGTTCTTACTTGGTATGACCTCTAACAGAAAAGCGGGCCACGCGAATGTGTGCACCAATTTTTAAAGACTCAGGAGGGATGCGTAAGAAGATAGTTTAAATACAGTTCAAATAAATATCAAAGCAGTAAATAGATGACATTTAGCACATTAGGCACAGAAGGACAGTAATATCAACAATTTAAACAAACCAAGTAAAATCATATTAAAGATCGAATTCTTGAACCCTGAAACAGAGATTCTGGGTTCGCTCTCCAGCAGAGTCGCTAGAGCTGTCGCACCTCCTTTTTCCTGATAAGGGTGGGATAATGGAGTTTTTCCAATTTAAGTGACATAATAAAATTGGGGATTATTTATTTTATTTTTCAGAGTCGCCACCCGGATTTTATACGGTGTTCTGAGATACCATTTATTCTTAATAACCCAAATCGAGGAAATTTTGACTCTGTTTAAAAAGTCTGCGAACTAGAAGATCGGGTAAGGAATTCTGTTAATCCGGGAGAAGGTGTTAGGCACTCTCGAATTCAGTGGTTCTAGCATGGTTGCTCAATGATTTATAATTGGCCTAAATTGTTTAATTACTGATTTTAATACCTATGTGATACATCAAAAATCATGTCACGCAGACGTGTACATAATTTACGACACTTGATTCAATTAAGGAAACAATCAAAAGTCGCGCAAGTGTTCATTTCGGTTTTTTCTTTTAAAAAATCGAGATTGCGTCACGCGAACATGTACGCAATCACAATAATAATTTTGAAATTCACTCCTAAAGGCATATCTACGAAATTAATGTGATACACTTTTAAGAAAAAGTATTCGTTACTAGAAAAGTTATTCTTTATTCAAAGTTATGCGAACGTATACTTTGATTTTTTTAAAAGTGTTCAAGAATTCTAAAAGCTATCAATTACTTACTTAAGGACGGGTCTAAGCACTTTTGTTACTTCTAAAAAACATCGTCTTCCTAAATAACTTGTAAGATTAATATAGATGTCAAAGAAATATTTGGACTACAACACGTAGGTTTATTCAAGGTCTTTTAACAACTAAGTTTGTTATAGATCCAAATAGGTATATGGGTTGTCTAAAGGTATTGGAAATCTGGCCCAATTTCGTGCTAAGCATGCTGGGCCAGTCACGTTTTATACAATTTCTAAAAGGAAATACATGCCGTCCGGCTTAAGATTGATTCATACCAGAAGAACAACACATATTTAAATCATGGCATTTGAACAATATTAAGATTGTTTCTAACTAATTCAGAAATGTATTAATTCTTTAGAATAAAGTAGAGTATTTAAACCGCTGGGTTTTACACCCCAGGCCCGATGGCCTAAAGTCCAGACTCATTCAAGCTTATTGGCCCCACTCTATAAGTCTGACCCGCTTCACTTGGTCTTCATTTAGAAGGACAAAAGATCATGGACTCCATATTCAATTCAAGAGAAAGAAATCAAGCTATTGGACATATTTTTTAGGAAAATGGTCCAGCCCATACTTTAATTACAAAGATCAGAATCCAGAATTAAAGGGGGAAAGGGGATATAATTATCTTACAAAGGGATTTACAGAGCTAATCGAATTTAAATTACATAAAAAATATATAAAAAAAATTTGATATCTTAAACTAAAAAAGGTCAAGCTTGAATCAACCAGAATCGTGTGCTTATTTTAGCCATAGAATCACCTGCAACCATATGCATTTTTAGGATAAATATGACTAACTGGTGGTCAAATTTGTGTCCTTAATGCTGTTTTGAACATGAAGCTACTATAATTCATGTAATCTCAAACAGATCGAAAACAAACCAACACATTCATGTTAACAAGAAAACAAACAAGGTATAGATACATATAACTGAATTTTGCAGTTAGACATACACAAATATAGACATTCAAGAAAAAATGTAGGCCAGAAATTTTATTCCATACAACAAACAAGTTACATACCTATGAATGGAGAAAAAACGAGTAGAAAAAAGATCAAATAAAGGTCCAGAAAACAGAGAAATCCGAGCTTAAATAGCAACCAAAACACAGTAACAGCCCAGTATGTCCAGAAAGCAGCCAAAAATAAACCCAAGTTCAAACAGAAATCCACAGCAAAACCCAGAACCAAGCAAGATACTGAAACCGGATTTCTTGCAGAAATAAAAGGAGTTTTCTGAGAGTTTTTGGTTCGAAATCAGTATAGGAATAAAGAAAAATTGCTAAATCTCAGAAGATTTTCATTTTTTTGTGTGAAGGAACTTAGATCCTAGACACATTTTTAAAAAGGGGTTATGATGATTTTCATAATGTTCTTGTGTATTCAGAGTATTTTTCAGTGTATAGAATATATATTTCGTGTGTGTTGGTTTTTCAGTGTGTAATTTATGAGAGTAATCTGTGAGTATTTTTCAGAATGTATATCTATATAAAACCTAGAATGTATATGTGTAGAATCCCCTCCATTTTCAGCAATGGGTAGTCTATATATAGGCTGCCTAGGTGAGCATCTTTTTTAGGAATATTCCTTATCCTAATCTGAAAAAATAGTACAATTTTTTATACAACCCCGGTACAGCTGTCATCCTTATCCTATTTTCAACATTTTGTTGTAACAGCTAGGACATCTGTACATTTTCTAAAAACTTCCTCTATTTTTACACCCTTTTTACTTCTGAAATTTTACTGTTTTACCCATAATTCTGATTTGATTATGTTTCTTATTTTATTTTTGGTCTTTTATCTTCATTCTAGAATTTTCCTGGGTTGTTACAACAAGGATTCATCAATTGAAGTTCCTAAACTACCCTTAAAATTACCCTTTTTGTAACGACCCGACCGGTCGTCTTGAGCTCTAGCGCGTCATTCAGCGGTTTGAAGTCATGAGCATCTTTGTTTTAGGTATTATGACTTTTAGGTGTGGTCGGAATTGAATTTCAGGAAGTTCGGAGCCAAATTGGAAAGAAAATTCTCATTTCAGAAGCCTTAAGTTCGAAGAATCGACTAAGACTGGAATTTGGAGTAAACGACCTCGGAATCAGGAGCTAAAGGTTCCATCAGGTTCGTATGATGATTTCGGACTGGGGCGTATGTCCGGGTCGGGTTTTGGATAACCCAGGAGCGTTTCGGCATATATTGTGGAAGTTAGCATTTTAGAAGGAATTTCATAAGTCTGGGTTGAAGTGCATTTCAGTGTAATTGATGTCCGTTTGGGATTTCTAATCTGGAATATCTCCATATGGTGATTCTGGAGTTGGGACCGCGATCAGAAGTGAATTCGGAGGTCCGTAGGTCACTTTGAAGTCATTTGGCTAAAGATAGAAATTTGAAGGTTTTTGAGAAGTTTGGCCGAGAGTTTGACTTTTTGATATCGGGGTCGGATTCCAATTCCTAAAGTTGGTGCAGGTCCATAAGGTCAAATCTGAATTTTGTGCAAAATTTGGGGTCAATCGGACGTGATTTGATAGGTTTCGGCATCAGATGTAGAAGTTTGAAATTTCAAAGTTCATAAAGTTTGAATTGGAGTGTGATTCATGATTTCGACGTTGTTTGATGTAATTTGAGGCCTCGAGCGAGTTCGTATCATATTTTGGGACATGTTGGTATAATTGGTTAAGGTCCAGAGGGCCTCGGGTGGATTTCGGAAGGTTAACAGAATGAATTTCGGACCAAAGGGTTGCTGAAAGTTTCTGCAGAAAGCTGTTTTGACAGCAACTAACGCAATCGCAGAGCTGAATTTGAAAGCTTATATCTCGAAATATATAAGGATTCTGAAAATTGTCAAAAGATAAAAGTTGTAGCCCTTGCAGTCTAATTTCCATAAAGTTAAACCATTCATAATTTAGACATTTTATCAAAAAGTTATGATCGATTGATGATGGTTGGTGGAGCAGTTTCGACAGAATTTTCTGATGCATGGAGCCAAATTTAGAAGCTCATATCGCGTAATATATAAAGATTTATATGGTGTACAACCTATAAAATTAGAGATCTTCGAGTCTAGTTTCTAAATCTTCAAACTTTTTTTCATTTGGATATTTTTACAAGGAGTTATGGGCGTTTTAACAGAAGGTGTACAGCAAGGGAAAATTGTAATAGCATGTACAACCTGCACAGCGGAAGGTACAACTCGATAAAACATGGACAGATTGTTTCAAACACGAGTTTTGGCCCATTTCTTTCATTTCTTTCATTTGGTTTGGACGATTTTGGAGAGGTCAAAGAGGGATTTTCACCAAGCAACACTAGGTAAGTGATTTCTTCCTATTTTTGGGTTAAATATGTGATATTACATGGATTTAGACATGAAAAATTAGTATAAATTTGAGAGTTTTGGGGAAGACCTAGAATTTGAAATTTTGGACTTTTACCATGAATTTGAGCATGAAAATTAGAGTAAATTGTATAATTGAGTTAGTAAAGCTATGGGTAGAATTTATCTTCGAGAAATTTCAGAATCGGGGCACGTGGGCCTGAGGGAATTTTGGTTAACTTTTCGAGCGGAGTTGGGAACTTATATAATTTGAATTGGTACAAGTATTAGAGTGAATTTTTATTGGTTTTCCCGTTATTTGAATAGTTTTGGGCCGTTGTGCATCAATAGGAGTCATCGGAACGGCTTGAAAGCCGGTTATGGAATTTCGGAGCGAGGTAAGTCTCCTTTCTAACTTTGTGAGAGGGAATTGTCCTCATAGGTGAACTAATTTAATATGTGCTACTATTTTTGGGGGCTACGTACGCACGAAGTGACGAGAGTCCGTGCGTAGCTACTATTATGTTTATGTCCGGGTAGTCTAGGACCCAAAAGCTTGTTCTATTTGCCGTACTTGTAATCTTACTAATGAAATTAAAATGTTTTAATCTTATTAAACTTGGAAAATGAATTTCTGAAAAAGATTTAAATACTATTTTCATGACCATTATAAGAGAAATTGTCATTTACTTGAGTACTTGATTTTCCCGATGTAGTCAGGGTGGATTGTTGGAATGTGCATGAGTGTGCGTGATCGCTTCGTAATTTATATTCCGCGAGCGGGGTGATTTATTCCACTACTCTCATGGGAGCGGGCCGTACGCCACGACGGGTTAATAGAAGCATCTATGGTTCGAGTCGTTCGACCCTTCGACAGTGCACAGTTTACATTTATGTTGGTTCGGGCCGTTCGACCCTCGGCATTGCTTGCGCATGATATTACTGCGTATTTGCTGTGATTTTTACCTGATTACTGGCCTGGAAATTTTATATTCTCAACTGAAATGATGAGGATTTGAAAATATTAAACGTGAAAGAAGTTGCTATTTATTGTCTCTACTTGTTAACTTGCCTATGATATCCATGCTTAGAGTCACCCTTGATTATATTAAATTGACCTGTAGCAAGTGTCAAATTCGACCTCTCGTCACTACCTCTTTGAGGTTAGGCGGGATACTTACTGAGTACACGTTGTTTTCGTACTCATGCTACACTTGCTGTGCATTTTTGTTGCACAGGTACATTCGTAGCTAGTGGCCCTGTTTGATGCAGTGAGGTGGCTGACTTGGAGACTTAGACGAGCTGCACCATCCGGAGACGACCCGCAGTCGTCAGAGTCTTCCTCTATGTATTGCACTTTCATTTTTATTTCTTGTCCAATTTGTTTTTCGGACAAGCTTTGTAGAAATTATAAAATTCTTAGAAATTGCTCATGCACTTGTGACACCGGGTTCTGGGATGTGTTTTGGATGTATTTTATAAAAATGGAATATTAAACTGTCGTATTTACTTAACGGATTTTATTAAGTTATTATGTAATAAAGTGAAAGGTAATGATTTCAAAAATGCTAAAACAG
>ML390028.1:0-30326 GCA_005239525.1 Nicotiana knightiana | reverse complement strand
TTCGGTATGCGGTAGGGATGCATCAGTATTATTTGATCCAGGATCCACTTATTCATATGTATCGGTCCTATTTGGTCATTTCCTGGATACTCCTCGTGTGTCCTTGGGCACTCATGTTTATGTGTCCACTCTTGTGGGCAATTCTGTGGTTGTGGACCGGATTTATCAGTCCTGTATGGTTACGTTATGTGGGTTCGAGACCAGAGCGGACCTCCTGTTACTTGATATGATTGATTTCGAAGTCATCCTGGGCATGGATTGGTTATCCCCTTATCACGCTGTCTTAGATTGCCATGCCAAGACGATTACTCTAGCCATGCCTGAGTTGCCGAGATTGGAGTGGAGAGGTTCCTCAGTCAGTGCAGCCAGTCGGGTTGTTTCTTTCCTGAAGGCTCGACATATGGTCGAGAAGGGTTGTTTGGCTTATCTTGATTATGTGCGGGACACCACCGCCGAGTCTCCGACGATTGATTCAGTGCAAGTAGTTCGAGAGTTTGCTGATGTATTTCCTTCAGACCTTCCAGGCATGCCACCGGATCGTGACATTGATTTTTGCATTGACTTAGCTCAAGGCACCCAACCTATATCTATTCCCTTATACCGTATGGCTCCGAAGGAATTAAAGGAATTGAAAGAACAACTTGAGGAGTTGTTAGTTAAGGGGTTTATTAGACCGAGTGTGTCGCCTTGGGGTTCTCCAGTGTTATTTGTGAAGAAGAAGGATGGGACTATGGGGATGTTATTGACTACCACCAGTTGAACAAGGTCACCATAAAAACATGTACCCGTTGCCATGTATCGATGATTTGTTTGACCAGTTGTAGGGTGCTCGGGTGTTCTCTAAGATTGAATTGAGATCGGGGTACCATCAATTGAAGATTCGGGACTCGGAAGTTCTGAAGATGACCTTTCATACGAGATATGGTCATTATGAGTTCCTGGTGATTTTCTTTGGCTTGACTAATGCCCCTGAATCGATTATGGATTTGATGAACAGGGTGTTCAGGCCTCATATTGGTTCTTTTGTTATTTTCTTCATTGATGACATTCTGATTTACTCACGCAGCCTGGGGGAGCATGAGCAGCACTTGAGAGTGGTGCTCCGGACTTTGCAAGAAAAAACGTTGTACGCTAAGTTCTCCAAGTGTGAGTTCTGGTTAGATTCTGTGGCATTCTTGGGAAATATGGTATCCCGAGAGGGTATCAAGGTGAATCCTAAGAAGATTGAGGCAGTTCAGAGTTGGCCACGCCCTACTTCAGCGACGGAGATCAGGAGCTTCTTAGGACTGGCAGGTTATTATCTCCGGTTTGTGGAGTGTTTTTCATCCATTGCATCCCTCTGAAATCCCCAGAAAATCGAGCTCTCTTATCCTGCTGTCCTTTCTCTCTGCTCCTGGATCGATTGCCCTCAATTATACGAGCAATATCTACTACAAGCTGATAAGGAGTCACCATATCCACCTCCTGGGCCATGTTGGCCCTAATACCCGAGTGCAACCCAGCTACAAATCTCCACACTCTCTCTGCGTCCTATAAGTGTGAGGCGAGCTTCCAGAAGCTCAAGACAACTTTGACCACAACACCAGTTCTATTGTTGCCTTCTGGTTCGGGGATATATACAGTTTATTGTGACGTTTCACGCGTTGGTTTGGGATATGTATTGATGCAGGAGAGGCGAGTTATTACATATTATTCACATCAGTTGAAGGTTCATGAGAAGAATTACCCCGTGCACGACTTGGAGTTGGCAGTGATTGTTCATGCTCTTAAGATTTGGAGGCACTACTTGTATGGGGTGCCTTGTGAGGTTTATACGGACCACCGCAGCTTGAAGCACTTGTTCAAGCAGAGGGATCTTAATTTGAGGCAGCGTAGATGGCTTGATTTATTGAAGGACTATGAAATTACTATTATTTATCATCCGGGTAAGGCGAATGTGGTTGCAGATGCCTTAAGCATGAAGGCAGAGAGTACGGGTAGCTTGGCTTTCATTTCAACAAGGGAGAGACCTCTAGCTTTGGACATTCAATCCTTGGCTAATCGCCTGGTGAGGTTGGACCTTTCAGAGCCCAGTCGAGTTCTTGTGCGTGTTGTTGCTCAGTCTTCATTATTGGGGGAGATCAAGGCTCGGCAGTTTATTGATCCGCACTTGGCAGTTCTTCGGGAGACAGTGTTACAGGGTGGTGCCAAGAAGGTTTCTATTGGCGAGGATGGTGTTCTGAGACTTCAGGGTCACTTATGTGTCCCTAATGTTGACGTCCTGAGGGGGAGGATTCTAGAGGAGGCACATAGTTCCAGGTATTCTATTCATCCTGGTGGGATGAAGATGTATCGTGACCTGAGGCAGCATTACTGGTGGAGGCGGATGAAGGACATAGTGGAGTATGTGGCTAGATGTCTAAATTGCTAGCATGTTAAGTATGAGCATCAGAGGCCAGGAGGCCTACTTTAGCAGATGCCTATACTTGAGTGGAAATGAGAGTGCATCACTATGGACTTCGTAGTTGGGTTGCCTCAGACCTTGTGGAAGGTTGATGAGGTGTAGGTTATTATGAACAGGTTGACCAAGTCGGCACATTTCATTCCAGTAGCTACTACTTATACTTCTGAGAGGTTGGCCCAGATCTACATTCGGGAGATAGTTCAGTTGCACGGTGTGCCTGTGTCCATAATATCAGATCGAGATCCTCAGTTCACCTCGCATGTCTGGAGAGCAGTACAGAGTGAGTTAGGCACCCGGGTAGAGCTCAGCACATCATTCCACCCTCAGACCGACGGGCTGTTGGAGCAGACAGTTCAGATATTGGAGGACATGCTCAGAGCATGTGTGATTGACTTTGGAGGGCAGTGGGACCAGTTCTTGTCCTTGGCCGAGTTTGCCTATAATAACAGTTATCAGTCCAGCATTGCTATGGATCCATTCGAGGCCTTGTATGGTCGGCGATGTCGCTCTCCCATCGGATGGTTTGAGCCTGGAGAGGCTACGTTATATGGCACCGATTTGATGAAAGATGCCTTGGAGAAAGTAAAGTTGATCCAGGAGAGGCTTCGCACAACACATACCAGACAGAAGAGTTACGCGGAAAAAAAGGCGCGTGATGTATCATTTATGGATGACAAGAAGGTTCTGTTGAAAGTCTCGCTGATGAAGGGTATTATGAGGTTTGGGAAGAACGGCAAGCTGAGCCCAAGGTTTATAGGCCCATTCGAGGTGTTGAGGCGAGTTGGGGAGGTTGCTTACGAGCTTACTTTACCTCCCAGTTTATCAGGAGTTCATCCGGTCTTTCATGTATCCATGCTCCAGAGGTACCACACCGACTTCTCTTACGTGATAGACTTCAGCACCATCCAGCTAGATGAGAAATTGCGTTACGAGGAGAAGCCAATTGCTATCATTGACAGGCAGGATCGCCAGTTGAGGTCCAAGAGGGTTTCTGCCGTAAAGGTCCAGTGGAGGGGCCAACCAGTCGAGGAGGTGACTTGGGAGTCCGAGGAGGACATGCGTAGCAGATATCCACACTTATTCAGCACTCTAGGTATGATCCTAGACCCGTTCGAGGATGAACGTTTGTTTAAGAGGTAGAGAATGTAACGACCCGATCGGTCGTTTTGCGTTATAGGACCCCATGCCCCTAAATGAGCTTCCCGTAGTTTCTTTTTCTGATTTATGACTTGAGGGGACGGGTGGTTCGAGGTTTGGAGGAGTTTGGGGTGGTGTAGGAACACTTAGTTCCTTAAGGTTGTCCTTAAAGGCCAAGTTTGACTTCGGTCAACATTTTTAGCAAACGACCTCGGAATCGAGATTTGAAGGTTCCGGTGGGTTTGTATGATGATTTTGGACTTGGGCATATGTTCGAAACGGGTTTTGGATATCCCGGGAGCGTTTCGGCGCCAACTAGTGGAATATGATTCCTTAAGTTCAAATTTAGGTTTAGAACGTGATTTTTTGTTATCGAGGTCCGAATGGAATTCTGAGTCTGAGAATAGTTCCTTTATGTCATTTATGAGTTGCTCGCAAAATTTGGTGTCATTCCGAGTAGTATAGGTAGGTTCGTCGTGTTGAAGGCGAATTCAAGAACTTAAAGTTCTTAAGTTGTATCCAAAAGGTTTTGGGGTATGATTTTTAGATTTAGTGTTGTTTCGTACGTTCTGAAGGCTCGAGCGAGTCCATATTATGATTTAGGACTTGTTGGAAAATTTGGACGTGGCCTTGGGTGGGCCCAGATGCCATTCGGACATCGGGCGAGGAAAAAGCCAGCCTTAGAAGAACTGCTGGTGCACCAGATCTGGTGCGACCGCACCTGCGAAGGACCAGCTGCAGGGGCGAATACCGCAGGTGCGGTCAACGCCTCGCAGGTGCGGCCTCATAGGGGGCTGCCCAATTCTGCAGGTGCGGTCCATTTCCCGCAGAAGCAGAGCCGTAGGTGAGACCACTTGCCCCTTCCCATTTTCCGCAGGTGCAAGATTTTTCTCGCAAAAGCAAATGTGAGACCGCAGGTGTGGTCCTCGAGCCGCAGGTGCGAAAAACCTGAAGGCAGTGAGGTTGTTTAAAAATACGGGACTTAGTCATTTTTGAACCATTTTTCTTCATCTTGGACGATTTGGAGAGCTTGCAAAGGAGAGATTCAACCTAGAAATTGTAAGGTAAGTAAATCCTACCATAAAGTGAGTTTAATACTTGATATTTTGGGTAGATTAACACATTAAATTAGTAGAAATCATGGGTTTAGATTAAAACCTAGGGTTTTGATAAAAATGAGAATTTACCAAGGAATTAGTTATGGAATCACGCAAAAACTATATAATATTGATCCTTAGGTTATGGGTGATTGTTTTCCTTGAAAATTTCCGGAATCCTAGCATGTGGGTTGAAATAATCATTTAAATAGGGGAAGTGTGGACTTTTGAGCTTAGATTGATTTATTTATGTGATGTTTGGCTAGTTTCGAGTCCTTGGGCGACGAACTTGGAGTTTCGGGCGCGTTCTTGACCCGAAAAGTGGGCTTGACACGAGGTAAGTCTCCCTTCTAACCTAGTAAGAGGGAATTGTCCCCATAGGTGAAGTAATTAACTATGTGTCATTATTTGCGGGGACTATGTACGTACGAGGTGACGAGGGTCCGTGCGTAGTGACTATTCTTGTGTCCGATAGTTAGGTTCACTCCATGCCTTGTGAATTCCGTTATTTGAATTATATGCCTTATGATTTTCTTTTGCGCAAGCTTGATTTCAAGAAAATCCTAGAACTTAATGTTTTCCAATGAATTGCTATTTTGGCAAAGGATTTAAAGAAAAATGTTGTGATTATGTGTGACCGCTTCACAAATTAATATTTCGTGAGCGGAGTGATTCTTTCCACTACTCTCATGGGAGCAGGCCGTATGCCACAGCAGGTTAATAGACGCATCTATGATTCGCGTCGTTCGACCCTTCGAAAGTGCACATTTACTTTTATGCTGGCTCAGACCGTACTCCTTGACACATTTTTGCTCATGTTACCTGCCTGATATAATTCATAACTTTTCAACTGTTATATGTCCCGGAAGACAAAAATTAATTGTATGTTGGAGTTTACGCCACGTAAATAGGTTTTGTGAGTATGCTCGGCATTCATTGTTTTACTATTCATGTGTACTTCTTATTCATGTTGAATTATACATCTAAATATAATGATTGGATCTAGTGAGCGTCAAGTCGACCTCTCGTCACTACTTATTCGAGATTAGACTGGATACTTACTGGGTACATATTGTTTATATACTCATGCTACACTTCTGTACTTAATTGTACAGGTTCTAAGGCAGGTGCATCTGGTTACCAGTCCGAAGCTCGTCCCTGATTTCATGTGGTCCGAGGATTCACGGTGAGCTGCCTCTCTTGATGCCGTACAACAGCACTCTGGAGTCTCTCTTTTGCTATCTTGTCTATCTTTTCTTAGACAGTAGGATAGTTCTATTATTCTTTTGATTCTACTCTACTAGATGTCTGCAGACTTGTGACACTAGTTCCTGGCACACACAGTTGGTAGACTATTCTTTTGGTGATGTAATTTATTAAAGTTGATTATTGGTCTTCGCAACTTAAATTTCCCTGCTATGTGTTACATTCCATGCTTTGTGGCTAAACTATTTTGAGATAAGAAAAGCATTTAATAGAAAACAAACTAAACCCGGTAGATAATTAGTGTCGGCTTGCCTGACAATTGTGTTGGGCGCCATCGCGACCTGAATTAGGATTTGGGTCGTGACAGATTTTCCACATGGTTTGCATAGATAATACACCAAAATTAGATTTTTCACTGGGATCTCCGTTAAGGAAAAAGATCCAAAAAAAGTTTTTACAACCTAAATGGGAACCTTTTCATAATTGGTTTTTTAATAACTTTAATAAAGATCAACAAAATTTCTTTCAAGAAGATTTTTATGAAGGTCTTGCAAAAGTTTATAAAGGAATTGCCTTTGTTCCATGGTTTATGACCATATATTTATGATCATCTTACTATGTTAGAAAAAGATTATAAACTGTCTGATGGTACTATTACCAAATCTATATTACCTTCGCAGCAATCTTTCCAAATTGAAAAAGATGATAAAGTTGTTTCTTTTACAACTTTTGCTGATATTTTTGAAAATGATATTGCTTTACTTACTGTTCGTCATGTTAAGGCTTTAATGCGACAACATAATTATACTAATGTTTATGTGAGCATTTTAGGAGAACATATTCTCTCTTGACATGATAAACTTGATAAATTATGCTCCGAAATGCAGAAGAGCAAGGATGACAAAGGTAAGGGGTAGTAACAGCTACCCCAACTATCCAACCTCCACCAGATATAAAAAAATTTAAATTAAGAAATCTAGATGATATAGAAAGGATGTTGGAAGAAAAATATGAAGGATTAAAAATCACTCCTCTCCAAATGGATAATGGAGAATCTTCTAGGAATTATATTCCTGATGAGATAAATAAAATCTCAGAAAAGCATGCTCGAAATCCAATGCAAAGGATGTTTTATTATCCTCTCCCTACTCCTCAAGATATTCTTATAGAAGAACAGGAAAATTACCTGTCTAATATTTATAATGGAAAAGAGATCTATGAATGAAACATAGATGGTTTTACTGATCGACAAATATATACTATGATGCATAGAATTCTTATGTATAGTACTATTTGCAAGGCTAATAAGAATGATGAGACAACAATTGCCCAGATGATTATATTAGGTTTCACTGGACAATTAAAAGGATCGTGGGATAATTATCTCGATGGAACCCACCGAGCATCAATATTAAGTGTTGTTAAACAAGAAGGTACAAATCAGGTACCAAATGCTCTAATATCATTTTTTTAATGCTAGCTGAACCAACTGTCTTTTATTTCAGAAGTGTTCTTTACAAGAGAGGGAGAGAGAGAGATGACCGAAGTCTGCCCCTAACTAAGGAAATGAATCCTTTTAGAGGGGATCCGGAACAAAGCAACAAAAATTCTTACGTAAGCGCTTATATCATATCTATATTATTGCCCCGACATATGGGCCTACTTCTTTATTAAAGAAGAATAATATAATTATATGGGCCTACTTCTTTATTAAAGAAGAATAATATAATTATGTCATTATTTTTCTATGATGTCTTTGCCTTTGAATTTTTTGGAAGTGTTGGAAGATTTTTCTATTTTTTCTTGAAGTTGTTGAAAATAAGCTTCAATATTTTCCTCCGTGCTATCAACACTTTGTGATTCCCCTGCCAAACATTGTGTTTCTTCATTTTCAGTTGTATTTCCCCCAGAGGTCATATATATCATCTTGATTTTCCATATATAAATTTTTAATCAAATCTTTTTTTACTTCCATCATGTAAGAAGTAATTAATTCAGATTTTGATAAAATACCCTTCTTCATTTTAATTTTCTGGATATATGCTTGAAGGGACTTCCATTTAGTTCCTCTTGTGGAGATTTCGATTGTGTCTTCTTTTGATATCCTATCAAGGTATTCTGGATAGTGTCCAAGATGTCCTGGCCAAACAGTTGTCCTTCTGTATTCTTTTGAAAAATTTTGTATAAAAATTTCTGCTGAAACAAGGAAAATTGTCCTCGTCCTTGGTTACTTCCACAGACCATCGCTTTACCCATGGAATAGAAAACTCGATGAAAAAGTAGATTGTGGAGATGCCTTAAAAGATAATATCATTATTCTGTAATTGTTTTAACTTGGGAGATATATCTACCCATTCAACATATAATTTCTTATATTCTTCTAGTAAAATATCCATTGGAGGACCGTATAATATCCACCATTTAGCAAACCAATTTGGTATGCTTTGCTCAAATATATGAGAGAATATTTTGATGAACCATGTATGTTTTTGCTCATCATTTTCATATAACAAGACTTTATTAAAACCTTCTACATAGTCCCAATAATTAAATTTTACCAAGACCTTTTGCTCAGGATGGATATAATCCCTTTCTTTTAAGGTACTTAAACCCCATTCTTCTGGAGTGAAGACTTTATTTATAATAATCTTCGAAAAGCTATAAGCTTTGGTTTTCCCTGCTCTGAGAAAATGATTAAATTTAGCTGATCCCGTAGATTCTAAGATCTTCTTATAATGCAACATGTATTTATATGCAGGTGTTGGATACGATGTAGTATCAAAATACCTATTAATCAGTTCTCATGACTTATCTTGCCATGTTAAATCTGAATGATTTAATAGAAGTATAACTTCTCCTTTGGTATTTTTATGAAGTACCTCTGTATTTGTATTACTGTCATCTATAAGAGCAGCAGAATATGATGGATTACTGCTACTTGTTCCTTCTTGTGATTTTATAAAATCAAGGAATTATTTGTACATTGGATGATCTGTATTTACCCCTGTATTAGATGACAAATTTGCGGCTATAAGTGTCTCGACCCAAAATTCTAACTTAGGTCGTGATGACGCCCAACAGTAGGGTCAGGCGAGCCAACACTAATTTACTAAGGGTTCTTTCTTATTAGATTAAACATTTCAACATATACTCAGTTTTTAAAACTTAAAACATAAATCGACAAGGATAATTAGCCAGTTTTTAGTCAAAAACGGTCATGAGGAGGCGTGAGCCAATATATATAGACCTGTAATCCATAATAACTACCACGTATGTGCCAGGAACTAGTGTCACAAGTCCTATGGGCATACTAACAGAATATATAAAAGATATAATATACAGTCCCACTGTCTGAAAGAAATAGACGGGAAATAAGCAAAAGAAACTCCATGGTGCTGCCGGAGATCGCCAGGAGAAAGCAACTCACCGTGAAGTCAGGTCCGTCTATAATCAGAATCAAGCTCCGATCTGACAACCAGATGCACCGGCCTCAGAACTTGTACAATTAAGTACAAAAGCGTAGCATGAGTACATAAATATATATGTACCCAGTGAGTATCCTGCCTAACCTCGAAGAGGTAGTGACGAGAGGTCGACTTGACACTCACTAAGGTCCAACAATATAATTTAACAGAATATGATGAAAACTGTAGGCATGTAAAGGCAGTGAAGAAGCAAATATATAAGGCACTGAAATCCACGTAAGTACTGGAAATAAAAAAACAATTACTACTTCACCTTCCCCCAAATATCTGGAAAATCAATGTCCATGAATTTAGTAACAAATAAATCATGCGCATACGGAACAAGGACAACTGGCCTGAGCCATAAGATAGTCATATCTGTGCACTGTCGAGGGTCGAACGACCCGAACCATAAGTGCACCTTGCCATAAATTACTCACATCTATGCACTATCGAGGATCGAACGGCCCGAACCATTAGTGCATCTTTGCCGTAAAATAATCATCTCTATGCACTGCCGAGGATCGAATGACCCGACCATAAGTGCATCTTTCAATCCTCCGCGGCGTACGACGTGCTCCTATAAGAGTGGGGGAAGTCACACTCCGCTCGCGGAATGTAAATTGCGAAGCGGTCACATGCGCACACAATATTCCTTTTTAAATTACTTTTCAGTAAACAATTCCTTAAAATTTCTCAAATTCCATGATCTCAGGGAAATAAGCCGCACATAACATTTAATTTATTAGGCATATAGTTCATTTCAAGAAAAACACAAGGCATGATATGGGCCTAACTACCCGGACATAACAATAATAGCCGCTACATACGGACTCTCGTCACTTTGTACGTACGTATCCCCCACAATTATCACACATAGCATTTAAAACACCTACGGGGACAATTCCCTTTTACGAGGTTAGAGAGGAGACTCACCTCGCGTCGCACCTACTCCCTGGGTCAAGAATGCGCCCGAAACTCCGAACTCGTCACCCAAAGGACTCGAAGCTAACCAAACGTTACGTAAATATATCAAATTATACTCAAAGCATGGAATTCTCCTATTATTTAGTCAAATTCATCATTCTTGAAGAAATCCCAAAATCCAACTACGGGCCCGCATGCTCGGATTTCAAAAATTCTTGAAGGAAACACTCAACCATAACCTAAGGATCATTAATATATGATTTTTGTATGATTTCATAGCCAATTCACGGGTAATTCTCTAAATTCTCGAAAGCCCTAGGTACTACCCAATTCCTTAATTTTTCACTAATTAGGTAGTTAAACTCAACTAGGAATCCATGCATTAACTAACTTTAGGGTAGAATTTACTTACCTCACAGTGGTTGGGTCATGGGGCTCTTTTCCAAGCTCTCGAACTCGTATATGGAGGAAGAAAATGGAGTGAAAATGGGATAATACCGCACTTAAAGACCTTACTGCCTACAGGGGTTTCCGCACCTGCGACTTGAAGACCGCACCTGCGGGAAATGGGACAAGGGCCTGGGCTCGCACCTGCGGATCCGCACCTGCAGGAAGGAGCCCGTACCTGCGTGACCTGGGAAACCCACCTGGGGGTCTCACCTGCGAGCCTTGGACCGCAGGAGCGGTCTCGCACCTGCGACTGGGCAACCGCACCTGCGGTCAGACCAGATCAGGTGCACCAGCAACTACTTCAGCTAGTTTTTGGCCTCGTTTGGTGCCCGAGAGGCACCTGGGCCCACCCGAGCCCCCGTCCAAATGTACCAACAAGTCCCAAATCATAATACGGACTCACTCGAGCCTTTGGAACACCCGCAACAATGGTAAAACTAAATATCACACCTCAAAACCCCTAGAACCAAACTTAGGAACTTTAAGTTTTCTTGACTTCGCTAACAATGCGCCGAACCGACCTATACTACTCGGAATGACACCAAATTTTGCAGGCAAGTCATAAATGACATAAGGAACTATTCCTGGTCCTAGAATTCTCTTCGGATCTCGATAACATAAGAACACGTCCCAAACCACAATAGGAACCTAAGGAACTCTTATTTCAATATTGGGCGCCGAAACACTCCCGGGTCATCCGAAACCCATTCCGAACATACGCCCAAGTCCAAAATTATCATACGAAGCTACCGGAATTGTCAAAACTCAATTCCAAGGTAGTTTACTAAAAATGTTGACCAAAGTCAAACTTGGCCTTAAAGGCCAACCTGAAGGAACCAAGTGTTCCAATGTTGCTCTAAACACTCCTGAATCCCGGACCACCCGCCCCCACAAGTCATGAATCGCAATAAGCCTCTATGGGAAGTTTCATTTAGGGGAACGGGGATCCGATAACGCAAAACGACCGGTCGGGTCGTTACAATAAGCCTTTGGCTTCCAATTTGACCTAGGATATTTCCTCGGCCTGCTGATCCTTTTCTTCCTCTATGAGAGGATAAGTAACTTCCACGTGGCCAAGATGGCCTCATTATTCTGCAAAATTATAAACAAATAAGCTACTAGCTTAAATATTCTCCGGTGAGAAAATCAGGGATATTTTTTCTACCCCCTTTTTTTATATTGTATTTCAAAATCAAATGGAGCTAACAAATCTTGCCATATGGCAAACATTTGTTTAGATACATCCTGTTTAACATCTTTATTAAAGATGAATTTTGCAGCCTGACAATCAATTTTTATTAAAAACTTCTGATTATATAAATCAATTTGAAACTTCAAAACACATTTAACTATAGCAAGAATTTCTTTAGCTATAGTAGCATAATTCTTTTGGCCATTATTTCATTTGCCTGAATAAAATTGTATCAAGTATTCCTGCTTATTATCAGGAGAAAATTATTTTAATATTCCACCATAGCCAATATCTGAGGCATCAGTTTACACAATTTTTTCCCAGCTTGGATTGGCAAGGGTGAGACATGGAAGGTTATTAACCTTAGTGTTAATATGTTTAATCGCCTGAGTATGACTATCAATCCAAGTTTTAGGATTTTTCTTCAATCTATCATATAAGATAGAAGTATCTTTTGACAAATCCTTTATAAAAGGAAAAATATAATTTAAACTTCCTAAAAATCTTTACAATTGAGTTTTATCAAGAACTTGATCAGGAAATTTAGAAGCAAATTCAATACTCCTTTGTATAGGAATAATTTTTCCTTTTTGAATATTATGACCCAAAAATCTGACATTTGTCTGAAAAAGGTGCATCTTTGGTTTAGATATAACCAAACCATTTTGAATAATAAGTTTTTTAAATAAATCAAGATGTTTAAAATACATCTCCAAAGTTTTAGAAAAAACAAAGATATCATCTATATATACTATTATAAAATTGCTCTATAGAATAAAAATATCATTCATTATTTTCTAAAATACAGAAGGAGCATTTTTCAAACCAAATGGCATAACATTCCATTCATATTGTCCCATAGGGACATTGAAAGCAATTTTATATTTATCTGCTTCAGAAATCTGTATCTGTCAATAACCATATTTTAAATCAAATTTAGAAAATATAATAGCATCATGTAATCGATCTAATAAATCTTTTTTATTAGGTATATGATACCTTATCCATTTTAAAACTTTATTAAGAGGTTTATAATTAATAATCAATCTTGGAACACCTCTTTCCTGTTTTGCATGTTTGTTAATATAAGAAGCAGTACAAGACCATTTTGATTTAGAAGGTCTGATAAGGCCCTTCTGTAATAAAGAATTTATTTCGTTTTTGCATAATTCTAAATAATCTGAATTCATTTGACAAGGTCTTGCCTTAGTAGGGATATTATCTTCCGAAAAATCTTCTTCATATGGAAGAGTAACTACATGTTTTTTTTCTCTCCCAAAACACATTAGGATGATCACCACATATTTGTAATGAAAATTGATTTTGTAAAAGATTATTTTTTCCCCTAATTTTAGGATTTTGAAGAGTCTCATCAATAGTAAGACTACAAATCTCATTTTAAAGAAAATTAATTTGTTTAGTTTTTGAAGAAATTCAATTTTTAATTTCATTGATGAATCTGGAAAAAGGTTGATGTCACGACCCCAAATCACAACAGGCCGTGATGGCGCCTATCGTGGAACTAGGCTATCCAACCATCACATAACTACACACTTAGTTTAATCAAATAACGCAATATCATTAAATATCAGCATAGCAAGCATGAAAATTTCCTAAGTCTTTAGGCAAATATAAAATAATCCACTGTCTAAACAATTCCCCCAGGACTGGAGTCAACATGGTCACGAGCATCTAAGAATATAACTAACTCTGCTAATGTCTTAGAAAATGTCTATGAATCAAATGCTAATACTATAAGAAGAAGGGAAGTGGAGAAGTTGCGGACGCTGAACAACTACCTCGAAATCCCGTAAATGCTGCTGATAATGAACAAATATGGCTACTGCTCCGCACTAGTACCTGGATCTGTACACAGAGGTACAGGGAGTAATGATGAGTACGCCAACTCAGAAGTAATAAAAATAAATCACAGTCTGAGAATAAGAAACACACAGCACAAACACACCAATCCACAAAACAATAAAATGCCACGGCTCAATAAGGTATATAGAAGTTCAAACCAGTTTCCATAAAAATTCTTTAAAACAAGTATATTTTCCAGTATTTCTCAGTAAAACTCCCAAAAATATCAGTTTGAAAAATGAAGTGAGTCATAATCAAAACTCAGTAAAATATCATAAAAAATCTTCCCCTCGGGCCATGATCATCACTCATAAATTTTCCTTCAGCACCTCACCATTACTCTGTAACAGTCACTCATCACCACACGGTCAGTCAGTATCAGCCCCTCGGGCATCATCACTATCACTCATGCCTCCCAATCACTCGTCACTCGGCACTCGGCACTCGCACCCAGTAGGTACATGCGCTCAGTGGGGGTGTGTACAGACTCCGGAGGGCTCCTACAGCCCAAGCGCTATAAACAAGCCAAATCATGGCATCAATCACTCTCAGGCACTCAGCCTCTCTCATACCATAACATCCTCACAATATTGGCCCTCGGCCTCACTCAGTCAGACACTCTCAACATGCCACTCGGGCCATAAATAAACAGGATTCTCGACCCAAAACAATATTGAATTTCATGAATTAATATCAACACGCGCTGAGTGTCAAAATAATTTATCAGGAAAGACTGAGTGTAAAATCATAATTTCTAAGTGAGGAATTATCAGGAAAATAGCCCCAAAATGGGTTAAAACAGATCGGCACTAGGCTCCAAACATGGCTTACAACCCAATTATATTAAAACATATCAATACTATAAAGAATAGGCTTAAAAGCAGTTTCGCAACTCAATAGTTGCCTAAAAAGGAAACATATTTCCAAATTTCCAATTCGTGCACGCCCCACACTCGTCATCCAGTGTGTGCGTCACTCCAAAACCGTGAAAGGATGTAAAGTCCGGGGTTTCATACCCTCAGGACATGATTTAAAGACATTACTTACCTCAAACTAGCCCGAAAAGCTACTCTGCAACCCGCTTGCCTCTCGAATCAACTTCCGAGTGCTCCAAATCTACCAAGATCAGATTTTTATCATCAAATTATGCTAAGGGAATGAATTCCAATTGAAAAGTACCAATTTTAGCACAAAATCCGAAATTAGCCAAAACCCGACCCCTGGGCCCGCGTCTCGGAACTCAAAAATTTTTATACCAAAATGTTCTTCATCATCTCACGAGTCCGTACATATAAAGAACGCTAAAATCGGAGTTCGTTTGACCCCTCAACTTGACCTCTAAAGGCCTCATAATCTCAAGCCCTAACTCCATCTTTTTCTACTGATTTTCATGAATTAAACACTGATATTTGATCCTAAATCACATATTATCGAGTATTAGGGTCCAAAATCCTTACCTCAATGAAGAACAATGATTTCCTCTCTTCAAAATCGCCTCAAAAGCTCTCTTTTCGTACAAAAATGGTGAAATAGTGGGTATTGGTCGCAGAGGGTTTATTTTTATACTGTCCAGAATTTTCGGTACTGTTCACGCGTTTTACTGTTCACCCGAGTTACTGTTCATGCTGCTGTGAAAAAAATGCAGCACCTTTTCTTCTAGTCTAAATTGATCCGTTAAACTTTCGAAATCCACTCGAGGCCCTCGAAAATCTCAACAAATATACCAACACGTCCCATAACATCATTCGAACTTAGTCGAGCCTTCGAAATACCAAAAACAATATCAAAACACCAAAATCACATGCAATTAAAGCCTATGAACTTTGAAATTCCTAAATTCCACCAACGATGCTGAAACCAATCAAAACACATCTGATTGACTTGCAATTTTGCACGCATATCCAAAATGCTATTACGAACCTGTTCTAACTTCCGAAATTCCATTCCGACCCCGATAGCCTATTTTCCACTGCCGATCGGAAATCACCAAAAACTAACTTTCGCCAATTCAAGCCTAATTCTACACCGGACATCACAAAAATATTCTGAACACACTGCCAAGTCCCAAATCACCTAACGAAGCTATCCGAGCCATAAAATCCACATTCCGAGATCGTTTACCAATAAGTCAACTCTTAGTTGACTTTTTCAACTCTAAAGCTACTTTTAGAGGCTAAGTGTATTAGCTCCTCTATAACAACTCCGAACCTGAGCTAACCAACTCTAACACATCCTAAATAGTATAACCAACTCTATGACAAGGCAATAACAACAAATATAATGCAAATTCTGTGTAACGACCGACCGGGTCATTACATTCTCCCCCTCTTAAACAAACGTTCGTCCTCGAACGGGTCTAGAAACATACCTGGAGTCTCAAACAAGTGAGGATATCTGCCCTACACCTCTCGTTCGGTCTCCCAAGTAGCCTCCTCCACTGGCTGACCTCTCCACTAAACCTTAACCGAAGCTATATCCTTGGACCTCAACTTTCTGACCTCGCGAGCCAAAATAGCCACTGGCTCAACCTCATATGACATATCATCCTCGAGCTGAACTTTGCTGAAGTTCNAAACGACACATCCCGGACCTTTCGGTCTGCATAACTCTTCTGCCTAGACTGCGTCGTGCGAAGTCGCTCCTGAATCAACTTCACCTTTTCCAACGCATCCTGAATCAAATCTATACTCAATAGCTTAGCCTCACCGGGCTCGAACCAACCAACCAGAGATGTACACCTCCTGCCATATAAAGCCTCATACGGGGCCATCTGAATATTGGACTGGTAGTTGTTATTATACGCAAACTCCGCTAGTGGCATAAACTGATCCCATGGACCACCAAAATCAATCACACAAGCACGTAACATGTCCTCCAAAATCTGAATAGTCCTTTCTGACTGCCCGTCGGTCTGAGGATGAAATACAGTGCTCAACTCTACCTCAGTACCCATACCTCTCTGTACGGCCCTCCAAAATTGAGATGTGAACTGTGTGCCTCTGTCAGAAATGATAGAAACTGGAACCCCATGCAATCGGACAATATCCCTGATGTAGATACTCGCTAACCGCTCCGAAGTATAAGTAGTACTGATAGGAATGAAGTGCGCAGACTTGGTAAACCTATCCACAATGACCCAAATAGCATCGAAACCCTTTGAAGTCTGTGGAAGTCCAACTACAAAGTCCATAGTGATCCGCTCCCACTTCCACTCCGGAATATCTAACCTCTGAAGTAACCCACCTGGTCTTTGGTGCTCATACTTGACTTGCTGTTAGTTGAGACACCGTGCTACATACTCAACAATATCCCTCTTCATACGCCTCTACCAATACTGCTGTCTTAGATCCTGATACATCTTCGTGGCATCGGATAAATGGAATACCGTGAGCTGTGAGCGTCTGCTAATATCAACTCTCGAAGACCATCCACATTGGGTACAAAAATATGACCCTACATCCTCATAACACCGTCATCACCGATAGTCACATCCCTGGCATCATCCCGACGGACCCTATCCTAAAGTACTAACAAATGTAGATCATCATATTGCCGAGCTCTAATTTGATCATAGAGAGAAGACAGGGAAGCCATGCTAGCTAATACCCGCGGAGGGTCTGGCAAATCCAATCTCACTAACTGAACCGCTAAAGCCTGAACATCAAGTGCTAAAGGTTGCTCTGCTGCTAAAAGGTAAGCTAGACTCCCCAAACTCTCAGCTCTGGGACTCAAGGCATCAGCCACTACATTGGCCTTTCCCGGGTAATACAAAATAGTAAGGTCATAATACTTGAGAAGCTCCAACCATATCCTCTGTCGCAAATTCAAATCCTTCTGCCTCAGCAGATACTGCAAGCTACGATGATCAGTGAAAATCTCACACTGTACCACATACAAGTAATGCCGCCAAATCTTTAAGGCATGAACAATGTCAGCTAACTCAAGATCGTTTCTTCTCGTTCACCTTCAACTATCTAGATGCGTAGGCAATCACCCTACCGTCCTGCATCAATACGGATCCCAAGCCAACTCTAGAAGCATCACAATAGATTGTGTAAGAACCCGAACCAGTAGGCAAAACTAGTACCGGAGCTGTGGTCAATGCTGACTTGCGCTTCTGAAAGATCTCCTCACACTCATCGAACCATCTGAATGGAGCACCCTTCTGGGTCAATCTGGTCAATGGTGAAGCAATAGAAGAGAATCCTTCCACAAAGCGACGGTAATATCCCGCCAAACCAAGGAAACTCCTAATCTACGTAGCTGAGGATGGTCTGGGCCAACTCTGCATCGCCACAATCTTCTTCGGATCAACCTAAATACCCTCACTAGAAACCACGTGCCCCAAGAAAGTTACTGAACCAAGACAAAACTCACACTTGGAGAATTTTGCATAAAGCTTCTCTTCCCTCAACCTCTGCAACACAATCCTCAAGTGATGAGCATGTTCCTCCTGGCTACGGGAATAAACCAGGATGTCATAAGTGAATACAATGACGAAAGAATCAAGGTAAGGCTTAAACACGATGTTCATCAATTGCATGAACGCAGCTGGGGCATTGGTCAGCCCAAATGACATAACCAGAAACTCAAAATGACCATATCAGGTCCTGAAAGCAATCTTCGGAATGTCAGAGTCCCGAATCTTCAACTGGTGATACCCCGACCTCAAATCGATCTTGGAGAACACCCTAGCTCCTTGAAGCTGATCAAACAAGTCATTAATACGGGGCAAAGGATACCGGTTCTTCACCGTAACCTTATTCAGCTGCCTATAATCAATGCACATACGCATGGAGCCATCTTTCTTCTTCACAAACAACACCAGTGCACCCCAAGGTGACACATTCGGCCGGATGAACCCGTTATCTAAGAGTTCCTGAAGTTGCTCTTTCAATTCTTTCAACTCTGCTGATGCCATACGGTAAGGTGGAATAGAGATAGGTTGGGTGTCTGGCACCAAGTCAATACCAAAATCAATGTCCATATAAGGTGGCATGCCTGGCAGGTCTGCAGGGAATACGTCCGGAAAATCATGGACCATAGGAACAGAATCAACAGAAAGGGTCTCACTACTAACATCCCTCACGAAAGCAAGATAAGATTTACATCCTTTATCAACCATACGTTGAGCCTTCAAATAAGAAATCACTCTACTAGGCACATGCTCTGTAGACCCTCTCCACTCAACTCTCGGAACTCCGGGCATAGCCAGGGTCACAGTCTTAGCGTGACAATCAAGAATAGAATGACATATGGATAACCAATCCATGCCCATACTGAGTAACATCAAGTCCACTCGGGTCTCCAGAACCCCAATAGATATAATACACGACCGATACACATAGTCCACAACAATAGTATCGCCCAACGGAGTCGAAATATGAACATACCTAACTAAAGACTCACGGGGCATATTCAAAAAGTGAGCAAAATACGATGAAACATAAGAGTATGTGGAACCAGGGTCAAATAAAGCCAAAGCATCAATGTGAAAAACTGATATAGTACCTGTAATCACCGCATCTGAGGCCATAGTATCAGGAGCCGGAAGTGCATAAATACGTGGCTGGCCTCCATGTACTCGACCTCCCCTTCTAGGGCGGCCTCTAGCTGCCTGACCACCACCCCTGGATGCCTGAGTAGGTGGTGAAGTGACTGGGGCTGAAGTCGAGGGATGAACCCTCTGCTGACATGATCCACTAGCACGACGAGGGAAAAACCTCCATCAATAACCAAACTCTCCACAGTCAAAGCAACTACCTGGAGCTGGAGATGGGGATTGAAGGGAACCCATGCCACAATGATAACCACCGAACGAACCATGCATAGAGGAACCCTGATATGATAATGCTCTGGAGGAGCTCTGAGCTGGAAGGGCGCTAAAATATGAACGGCCATGATGAGAGCTGCGGGGACCCTACCCCGAAGATGCTCCACTATAGGCTGGACGGACTGGCTGTAGAGGTCTAAATGGACGACCTCTGCTATTTTGAAATTGCCCTCTGGAAGGGGCACCACTGAAGCTACCTGATCCCCGAGGCCTCTTGGCCTCCCTCTCCTCACGCTCCTGCATGCGAATCGACTCAATGTCCCGAGCTATGTCAACAACCTGATCAAATGTGGCTCCAGACACTCTCTCTCTGGTTATCAAAATGCAAAGCTGATACGTGATACCATATACAAACCTCCTGGTCCTTTCCCTGTCAGTAGGGACTAACTCCGAAGCATGTCTAGCCAACTCAGAAAACCTCATCTCGTACTGAGTAACTGACAACTCTCCCTGGCGCAGCTGCTCAAACTGTCTGCGCCGCTCCTCTCTGTGGGACTGAGGAACATACTTCTCCAAAAAGAGTGTGAAGAACTACTGCCAGGTGAGTGGTGGTGAACCAACCGGCCTACGCCTCTCAAATGCCTCCCACCAAGTGAAAGCAACACCAGCAAACTGAAATGTAGCAAATGAGAGCTCGCTGGTCTCCAAAATACCCGTAGTACGTAGTATCCTCTGGCAGTTATCTAGAAACCCTTGGGCATCCTCGCCCTCTGTACCGCTGAAAGTCGTAGGTTGAAGTCTGCTGAACCTCTCCAGCCTGTGCTGCTCATCCTCAGGCATAGCAGGAACCACATAGTCCTGAACTGGGGCAACCGGCTGGGCTGGGACTACCCCGGTGCCTGAATACCCTGTACAACCGGCTCAGGTGTCCGGGCAGCTGGAGTTTGAATGCCTCCCCCGGCCTGAGCTGCAGTGCCAGTAGTAGACATAGAAACTGCCTGAGCTAAACTGGTACACACCGTCAATATCTGAGCCAGGGTCTCATGAAGACCCGGAATAACAATAGGCATTGTCGGTGCCTGAGCCTGTCCAGCTGGAGTACCCTCGGCGGGAACCTGATCCTGAATGACAAGGGGATCCTGTGGTACTGTCCCGGCTGCTGCACGGGCTGGTCCCCTAACTCCACCACGGCCCCGACCCCTTGTGGGTCTGGCTGGTGTCTGTCACCCTGATCGGTATTGGGTGTCCTCACTATCTGTGAGAGAATGAAACAACATGAGTTTAGATTTAAAGAACCAATAGATTGGCACAAAAGAGTTCAAGAAAATGAGATTTCTTTTTTCCTAAGAGTTCTGCAGCCTCTCGAAGAAAAGTACAGTCGTCTCCATACCGATCCGCAAGACTCTACTAAACCTGCTCATGACCGTTGAGTCCTATGTAACCTAGAGCTCTGATACCAACTTGTCACGACCCCAAATCCCAACAGACTGTGATGACGCCTATCATGGAACTAGGCTATCCAACCATAACATAACTACACACTTAGTTTAATCAAATAACGCAATATCATTAAATATCAGCAGAGCAAGCATGAAAATTTCCTAAGTCTTTAGGAAAATATAAAATAATCCACTGTCTAAACAATTCCCCCAGGACTGGAGTCAACATGGTCACGAGCATCTAAGAATATAAATAACTCTGCGAATGTCTTAATAAATGTCTATGAATCAAATGCTAATAGTATAAGAAGAAGGGAAGTGGAGAAGTTGCGGACACTGAACAACTACCTCGAAATCCCGTAAATGCTGCTGATAACGAACGAATATGGCTACTGCTCCGCACTAGTACCTGGATCTATACACAGAGGTACATGGAGTAATGATGAGTACGCCAACTCAGTAGTAATGAAAATAAATCATAGTCTGAGAATAAGAAACACACAGCACAAATACACCAATCCACAAAATAATAAAATGCCACGGCTCAATAAGGTATATAGAAGTTCAAACCAGTTTCCATAAAAATTCTTTAAAACAAGTATATTTTCCAGTATTTCTCAGTAAAACTCCCAAAATATCAGTTTGAAAAATGAAGTGAATCATATTCAAAAATCAGTAAAATATCATCAAAAATCTGCCCCTCGGGCCATGATCATAACTCTTAAATATTTCCTCAGCACCTCACCATCACTCTATAACAGTCACTAAGCACCTCACGGTCAGTCAGTATCAGCCCCTCGGGCATCATCACTGTCACTCATGCCTCCCAATCACTCGGCATTCGGCATTCGGCACTCGGCACTCGCACTCAGTTGGTACATGCGCTTATTGGGGGTGTGTACAGACTCCGGAGGGGCTTCTACAGCCCAAGCGCTATAAACAAGCCAAATCAAGGAATAAATCACTCTCAGGCACTCGGCCTCTCTCATACCATAACATCCTCACAATATTGGCCTCCGGCCTCACTCAGTCAGACACTCTCAAGATGCCACTCGAGCCATAAATAAACAGGGTTCTCGACCCAAAATAGTATTTCATTTCAAGAATTAATATCAACAAGCGCTGAGTGTCAAAATAATTTATCAGGAAAGACTGAGTGTAAAATCATTATTTCTAAGTGAGGAATTATCAGGAAAGTAGCCCCCAAACATGACTTACAACCCAATTATATCAAAACATATCAATACTATAAAGAATTGGCATAAAAGCAGTTTCGCAACTCAACAGTTGCCTAAAAAGGAAACATATTACCAAATTTCCAATCTGTGCACGCCCCACACTCGTCATCCAGTGTGTGCATCACTCCAAAACCGTGAAAGGATGTAAAGTCCGGGGTTTCATACCTTCAGGACAGGATTTAAAGATATTACTTACCTCAAACTAGCCTGAAAAGCTACTCTGCAACCCGTTTGCCTCTCGAATCAACTTCCGAGTGCTCCAAATCTACCAAGATCAGATTTTTATCATCAAATTATGCTAAGGGAATGAATTTCAATTGAAAAGTACCAATTTTAGCACAAAACCTGAAATTAGCCAAAACCCGACCCCCAGGCCCGCATCTCGGAACTCAACAAATTTTATACCAAAATGTTCTTCATCATCTCACGAGTCTGTACATATAAAGAACGCTAAAATCGGAGTTCGTTTGACCCCTCAACTCGACCTCTAAAGGTCTCATAATCTCAAGCCCTAACTCCATCTTTTTAAACTGATTTTCATGAATTAAACATTGATATTTGATCCTTAATCACATATAATCGAGTATTAGGGTCCAAAGTCCTTACCTCAATGAAGAACAATGATTTCCTCTCTTCAAAATCGCCTCAAAAGCTCTCTTTCCGTACAAAAATGGTGAAAAGTGGGTATTGGTTGCGAAGGGTTTATTTTTATACTGTCCAAAAATTTGGCGGTACTCTTCACGCGTTTTACTGTTCACCCGAGTTACTATTCATGCTGATGTGAAAAAAATGCAGTAGCTTTTCTTCTAGTCTAAATTGATCCGTTAATCTTTCAAAATCCACCTGAGACCCTCAAAAATCTCAACAAATATACCAACACGTCCCATAACATCATTCGAACTTAGTCGAACCTTCGAAACACAAAAAACAACATCAAAACACCAAAATCACATCAAATTCAAGCCTATGAACTTTGAAATTCCTAAATTCCACCAACGATGCCGAAACCAACCAAAACACATCTGATTGACCTGAAATTTTGCACACATATCCAAAATGCTATTACAAACCTGTTCCAACTTTTGGAATTCCATTCTTACCCCGATAGCCTATTTTTCACTGCCGATCGGAAATCGCCAAAAACTAACTTTCGCCAATTCAGACCTAATTCTACACCGGACATCACAAAAATATTCCGAATACACTCCTAAGTCCCAAATCACCTAACGAAGCTATCCGAGCCATAAAATCTGCATTCCAAGATCATTTACCAATAAGTCAACTCTTGGTTGACTTTTTCAACTCTAAAGCTACTTTTAGAGGCTAAGTGTCTTAACTCCTTCTATAACCACTCCGAACCTGAGTTAACCAACTCTAACACATCCTAAACAGTATAACCAACCTATGACAAGGAAATTACAGCAAATATAATGCAAATTCTGTGTAACGACCGACCGGGTCGTACAGTTGAGCAATGAAATCATTTCTTATTTGTTTTCCTTCAAAAGTACCGGTTATTCTAGTTTCATCCCATAGAATAATTGGATATATATTCCAAAAGAAAGACATTCCCAGAATGACTTCATTGGAAATATTTTTAATAAAACAAAAGTTTCAGGGAGACAAATATTATTCTTACAAATATAGGCTTTGGGTAATTTATATTCTATACCCATTTTTGACCACTTGCATTTCGAAGACTATGAGTTGTTTTATGAAAATATTTGGAAGGTATAAGTATTTCTTATATACAATTCAAATCAGCTCCGCTATCAATAAGAGCAGTAAACTCCTTTTTAAGATTATAATCAATATAAAGAGTAATTTTTCTAATTGGTTTATGAATGACATCACTCTGGTTCATCATCAATGATTATATTCTTACCTTGTCTTTGTTGAGAGACATCACTCTCTATATGAGTAATTCTATTATCTAGAACCATATTATGATTCTTTAATGAAGAAATTTCTTCGTTTAGGTTATTAACCTCTTGTACTAAATCTTGTATAGTAGTAGGAATAAAATCCCTTTGAGTTTTAGCTATAAGCTGCCTCTTTACTTCTGCCATAGAATAAGAAGTATTATCGGAAGTAGTTTCCGGAGTAATTCTATTATTACCAGAATTATTCTTAATCTTATCAATAATCTGAGATCTTATAATAGGATCCTCAAATATTTTGAGTATCTCCATTAAGTTGTCATTAATCAACACATTTATGTTCAAATCCTTGAACTGAGAATATAATTGATAAAAATAATCGTCCTTGTCTTTATTTTCGCAGGGTTGGCCAATCTGACAAGGAGCACACTCCTCATCCGAGGAAAATGAAGACATATAATCTTCTTCATGAAGGACCCTTAAATCTTCACTAGTATTGGAAGATTTACCATCATCAAACTGATATGTACTATAATTCTCTGGTGAAGATGTCACGACTCAAATCCAATAAAGGTCGTGATGGCACCGGACTCCGTTGTCGGGCAACCCAACACAAAGGATTTAACTAAATCTTTATTTTATTACTCTTGAACTCATTCCTTTTCACTACATTAAATGATAATTAACAAACTTTCACTAAGTAAACAATAATGTATTTAGCAAATTTAAATAATGAACAAATCCCCTAGTCATCCCAGAACCCGGTGTCACAAGTGCATGAGAAAATTCTAGGAAGCAAATGAAATACAATAACCATCCGGAATACAAATGGAAAGTAGGGAAAATACAACACAATACTCTAAAGGAGACTCTGCTGGCTGCGGTCGTCTCGGGAGGTGCAACTCACCTAAGTCTCCATATCAACCATGTCACTGCGCCAAGCTAGGCCGCTGGACATACATGTGCCTGTGCGACAAAATGCACAGAAAGTGTAGTATGAGTACGAAAAATAACGTGTACCCAGTAAGTATCCTGCCTAACCTCGAAGAGGTAGTGACGAGAGGTCGACTTTGACTCTTACTAGAGGTCAAATTAATATAATCAAGTGTGATGTCAAACATGGATGTTATTATCAAATAACAAATAACAATAGGAAAGGACAACTTCTTCCATAAATAATAAATCCCAGTTTCGTCATTTCAATTAGTAACTTATATCTTAAGGCGATTTAACCGTTCAAATCACATATGGTATCCAACAAATGTCATGCGCAGGAAATGTCGAGGGTCGAACGGCTCGAACCAACAATAATAAAATGTGCAATGCCGAAGGGTCGTACGACTCGAATCATAGATGCATCTATTACCCCGCTCGCGAATCATACATGCAACGCGGTCAAATATAAATAAAGAATTACCCCGCTCACGAATTATACATGATACGCAAGTACTCATATAAATAATAGAGTTACCCCACTCACGAATTATACATGCGACACATGTACTCATAGATACACATATTCAAATGGTAAATCCAGACTTTATTAGGAAAACAATTACCCAAGGAAGTGATAAATTCTCTTTTAATGGTCACGAAGATAGTATTTAATTATTTTCTAGAAATTCATTTGCCAAGTTCGATAAGGTCTAAACATTTTTAAATTTATCAGTAAAGTTACAGGTACGACAAATAACACATGCTTTTGGGTCCTAGACTACCCGGACGTAAGCATAATAGTAGCTACGCACGGACTCTTGTCACCTCGTGCGTACGTAGCCCCCACAAATAGTAGCACATGATTGATTATTTCACATATGGGGACAAATCCCCCTTACAAGTTGATTATTTCACCTATCGGGGCAATTCCCCCTTACAAGGTTAAAAAGCAGACTTACCTCGCTCCGAAGTTCCATAACCGGCTTCCAAGCCCTTCCGATGACTCAAATTGATGCACAACGCCCCAAAACTAGCCAATAATTACGCAAATCCATTAATATATGCTCAAATATCAATTAGAATCCAATTTATAACAATTTCTAACCCCGATCGAAAAGTCGATAAAATCACCCTCGGCCCCGCGTGCCCATATTTCAAAACTTTTCGAAGATAAACATTACCCATAACCTCACGAACTCAAATATGTAATTTATTCCAAATCCCATGTCCTATTTCGTGGTCAAAATCCAAAAATACTAATTTATAGGTTTTCTACCAAAACCCCAAGTTTTCACTAATTTTTCATGAATTTTCATGTTAAAATATATGTATAATCCAAGTATTTAACTTGAAATAGGTGGGAATCACTTACCTTGACATAGATGATGAAGATGAAGCTCCAAAATCGCCCCTAGGTCGTCTCCCATGGAGGAAATGAGATCAAATGAGACTAACCCATTTTTTTCAAACTTATACACTGCCAGGCAAGTCTTCTTCGCGTTCGCGGGACTACCCTCGCATTCGCGAAGAACAAAAAATCTCGAAAAGCAATTGCAAACTCTTCTTAGAAAACCTCTAATATAATGGTCATCACATTTTGAAATAAACTCCAAATGAAAATGTTTTAATATTCTAAAAACTAGACTCCAAGATCTACAACCTTCATGTTTTGGTCATCTCCCAATACATTATATATTTCGAGATAAAAGCTTCCAAAGTCAGCCTTGTGCAACACAAATTTCTTCTTCATCTTCCCGGACACTCTGTAGTGTACAAGACATAACTCTTTGTACCCAAATATAAGTTCTAAATGGTTTATTTTAATATAAACTAAACATAAAGTGCTACAACTTTCATTTATACATTAGCTCAAAATTCTTTATAGATTGTGAGATATTAGCCTCCGAAGTCAGACCTGCGCAACAGAGATTTTTCTTCTTCGCGAACGCGAGACACCCTTCGCGAACGCGAAGAACAAAGTCCCTGAAGCCAAATCCTTCTTCGCGAACGCGAGGGGATCCCAGCGAACATGAAGAACAACACCAGACAGCAGCATCAACCATTTCAAAATAGCCCGAAATGATCCAAAACCACCCAGAAATACACCCGAGGCCCCCGTCCAATCACACAACCCAGTCCCATAACATCCCACGAACCTGCTCGAGGCCTCAAATCACATCAAACAATGCCGAAACTATGAATCACACTCCAATTCAAGCTTAATGAACTTTAAAATTTCCAACTTCTACATTCGATGCCGAAACCTATCAAAGCACGTCCGATTGACCTCAAATTTTATACAAGTGTCATATTCGACATTACGGACCTACTCCAACTTCCGGTATCGGAATCTGACCCCGATATCCAAATTTCCATTTGCGGTCCAACTTCTTAAAACCTTCAAATTTCTAACTTTAGCCAAATGACTCCAAAATGACCTACGAACCTCCGAATTTACTTCCGATAGCGCTCCTAACACCAGAATCACCATACGAAGCTACTCCTAGACTCGGAATCCCAAACGGACATCAATATCACTGAAATGCACTTCAACCCAGAGTTACAAAATTTCTTCTAAAATGTTGACTTCCACAATATGCGTCGAAGCACTCCTGGGTCATCCAAAACCCGATTCGAACATATGCCTGAGTCCGAAATCATCATACGAACTTGCTGGAACCTTCAAATCCTTAATCTGATATCGTTTACTCAAAAATCCAATCTTAGTCAATTCCAACTTAAGGCTTCCGAAATGATAATTTTCTTTCCAAATTGACTCCGAACTTCCCGAAATTCAATTCCGACCATGCCTACGAGTCATAATACCTGAAACAAAGCTGCTCACGGTCTCAAACTGCCGAACGACGAGCTAGAGTTCAAAACAAACGGTTGGGTCGTTACATTCTCTCCCACTTTAACATACGTTTGTCCTCGATGAAAATGAAAATAATTTTATGGTTCATAATCTATGATTATCTTCTTACCTTGTCTTTGTTGGGAGACATCACTCTCTATATGAGTAATTCTATTATCTAGGACCATATTATGATTCTTTAATGAAGAAATTTATTTCTTTAGGTTATTAACCTCTTGTACTAAATCTTGTATAGTAGTAGGAATAAAATCCCTTTGAGTTTTAGCTATAAGCTGCCTCTTTACTTCTGCCATAGAATAAGAAGTATTATCGGAAGTAGTTTCCGGAGTAATTCTATTATTACCAGAATTATTCTTAATCTTATCAATAATCTGAGATCTTATAATAGGATCCTCAAATATTTTGAGTATCTCCATTAAGTTGTCATTAATCAACACATTTATGTTCAAATCCTTGAACTGAGAATATAATTGATAAAAATAATCGTCCTTGTCTTTATTTTCGCAGGGTTGGCCAATCTGACAAGGAGCACACTCCTCATCTGAGGAAAATGAAGACATATAATCTTCTTCATGAAGGACCCTTAAATCTTCACTAGTATTGGAAGATTGACCATCATCAGACTGATCTGTACTATAATTCTCTGGTGAAGATGTCACGACTCAAATCCAATAAAGGTCGTGATGGCACCGGACTCCGTTGTCGGGCAAGCCAACACAAAGGATTTAACTATATCTTTCTTTTATTACTCTTGAACTCATTCCTTTTCACTACATTAAATGATAATTAACAAACTTTCACTAAGTAAACAATAATGTATTAAGCAAATTTAAATAATGAATAAACCCCTAGTCATCCCAGAACCCGGTGTCACAAGTGCATGAGCAAATTCTAGGAAGCAAATGAAATACAATAACCATCCGGAACACAAATGGACAGTAGGGAAAATACAACACAATACTCTAAAGGAGACTCTGCTGGCTGCGGTCGTCTCGGGAGGTGCAACTCACCTAAGTCTCCATATCAACCATGTCACTGCGCCAAGATAGGCCGCTGGACATACATGTGCCTGTGCGACAAAATGCAAAGAAAATGTAGTATGAGTACGAAAAATAACGTGTACCTAGTAAGTATCCCGCCTAACCTCGAAGAGGTAGTGACGAGAGGTCGACTTTGACTCTTACTAGAGGTCAAATTAATATAATCAAGTGTGATGTCAAACATGGATGTTATTATCAAATAACAAATAACAATAGGAAAGGACAACTTCTTCCATAAATAATAAATCCCAGTTTCGTCATTTCAATTAGTAACTTATATCTTAAGGCGATTTAACCGTTCAAATCACATATGGTATCCAACAAATGTCATGCGCAGGAAATGTCGAGGGTCGAACGGCTCGAACCAACAATAATAAAATGTGAAATGTCGAAGGGTCGTACGACTCGAATCATAGATGCATCTATTACCCCGCTCGCGAATCATACATGCGACGCGGTCAAATATAAATAAAGAATTACCCCGCTCACGAATTATACATGCGACGCAAGTACTCATATAAATAATAGAGTTACCCCACTCGCGAATTATACATGCGACACATGTACTCATAGATACACATATTCAAACGGTAAATCCAGACTTTATGAGGAAAACAATTACCCAACGAAGTGATAAATTCTCTTTTAATGGTCACGAAGATAGTATTTAATTATTTTCTAGAAATTCATTTGCCAAGTTCGATAAGGTTTAAACATTTTTAAATTTATCAGTAAAGTTACAGGTACGGCAAATAACACATCTTTTGGGTCCTAGACTACCCGAACGTAAGCATAATAGTAGCTACGTGATCACGCTCAACTATGTCTTATAGAAAGACTAAACGGGCACTGCAAATATAATCTGGGGTATTACACCCAAAGTCGATCCCACAGAGAATTGTACGTATCAATTGAGTCTATAAAATACTAAACTGTTACTTAATCACTTTTCTCAAGACTTTTGAATATCAATTTGTGTTGTTTAACTAATTCTACTAACAATAATAATAAACTGATAATTAACTAACAATTTAATGTAAACAATGATAATAAAGGTCTAAGGTTATGGTTTCCCCCGTTGGTGAATTCTTTCTCGGATACTTCTTATAGCTTGGTTAATCGTCTCTATCAATCATGAACACTCTATCTACCATAAATCTCTCTCAAGTAATTATGATAATTTACTAGACGCACTCTCTCAAGTTACGCTAGCTAGATCGCAATACAGTTCACTTTAGATTGCACCCGAGGTATCGTTATCTCTAATCCAACCTCTAAACCCTCGGTTATGACTTTCGTCTATACTCTGGGAGTGGTGTTGTTCAAACAATTACCTAAATATGCACTCTCTCTCAAGTAGATACAT
>ML390027.1:0-43315 GCA_005239525.1 Nicotiana knightiana | reverse complement strand
CGGTTGGTCCGGTTTATGGTCCTGAAAACTTTCTCAGGGTCTGATAATGCTTCAATCACTTCATCAGTCCTCGATGAGCTTCTAGGCATGCTCCTGCAACACTTTAGCAAACGTTAAACGTTCAATGTGAAAACGAAAACTTTAGAGAAAAATTGACTATGTTTCAGAATTTTATATTTCTTTCAATTCAATTGATAATTCCGTTAATTCCCCGGCAACGACACCAAAATTTGATCACGCTCAACTATGTCTTATAAAAAGACTAAACGGGCGCTGCAAATATAATTTGGGGTATTACACCCAAAGTCGATCCCACAGAGAATTGAACGTATCAATTGAATCTATAAAATACTAAACTGTTACTTAATCGCTTTTCTCAAGACTTTTGAATATCAATTTGTGTTGTTTAACTAAGTCTACTAATAAAATAATCAACTAGTAATTGACTAACAATTTAATTTAAACAATGATAATAAAGGTCTAAGGTTATGGTTTCCCCCGTTGGTGAATTCTTTCTCGGATACTTCTTATAGCTTGATTAATCGTCTCTATCAATCATGAACTCTCTATCTACCATAAATCTCTCTCAAGTAATTATGATAATTTACTAGACGCACTCTCTCAAGTTACGCTAGCTAGATCGCAATACAGTTCACTTTAGATTGCACCCGAGGTATCGTTATCTCTAATCCAACCTCTAAACCCTCGGTTATGACTTTCGTCTATACTCTAGGAGTGGTGTTGTTCAAACAATTACCTAAATATGCACTCTCTCTCAAGTAGATACATACTAAATAGGCACATCTAATTGATGGCCATTCAATTAACTACAAAAAGAACGTAGTTGAACAAAGAGAGACTAATCAATCAAAATATATTAATATTACAAGAAGTTCATCCCCAACGGGTTCTACCAAAACCCTAGATTAAAAACTTAGCTACTCATGTTTAAACGAAACAAAACTACAAGAAATGGCATAATTGAAATATAAAATAAGAATTACTAAATGTAGAAATCGATGTTCTTGAACTTCAATGGAATTTTCTTCGNTTTGGGCTCTAACGCCCCCCTAACGCCAGTCAAGGGCTGGAGTTTCAGCCCTAACGCCTGGCTAACGCCAGGGTAGGGCTGGCGTTTCAGCCCTAACACCTGGCTAACGCCAGGGTAGGACTGGCGTTTCAGCCCTATCGCCCGGCTCTCGCCCGGGTGCCTCCTTTCGCGTATATTTCGACGTATTTGCATCCTTTTAGCCCCGTTTCAATCTTCACTTCATCTACACATGAAATAACTCCATTAAGCACATAATAAGTGTAGTTTTATCATTAATTGCGCATAAAATGTAAGGTATATCCCATGTTAAACTATGCAATTTAGTCTCGCATCAGTCCTCGTCTTGTCTTGACGTGCTTTCCTAATAATTGGCATGTGACTTTGTTGAAATACATTAGGCTCTTTTCAATTTTCTTTGTAAAGAAACTTGTAGTGTCATTTTATATTTAATGATACTTGTTAACTATTGTAGGACAAATTTGATAGTGATGACATAAATGATCAACGAGATCATGTCTTGAAACATATGAGAAAGTTATGGAACAATTGACGAGGATCGATGCACAAGAATATTAAGTCTAAGTCATTTCGTTGTGCTATAAAATATGTGCCAAAGGGGGTAGACAAGAGTGATTGGGAATGGCTGGTCAAGGAGAATTTTTTTACTGAAAAATTTAAGGTATGATTTCATAGCTATTTATTAACATGATGTTATATTAAGTTGCTAACCAGAATTTTGCCGGTATATTGTTAATTTAGGAGACAAGTACAAGAAATTCGGTCAATAGGTCTAAGTTGAGTATGCCTCATCGTACGTGTAGTAAACCGATTAGGGAGATCATTTATGAATTTGTGAGTAAATCTTATAATTCTATTAAGAAACCTCATCTTTGTTACAAATATTTCTTTGACTTGTTTATTGTAATGTGAAGGGATGTAAAGATGGTAATCCACCAGATATGACAACTATTTTTTTGAGACTCGTAAGAAGAACAACAAGCTTGTCGAACCTGAAACTAGTGAGAAATATGTATGGTTATTAATAGATTTCAATTTATATTATTTGTTGTGTTGTATTATTTTAATTAAAATATTTTTTATTTTACAGAATAAAATCAAAGAATTGGTGCAATCTGAATCGTCTCTTACAAACATTGAGGTTGTAGAAAGGTGCTTCGGACCTCGATGACAGAGTCATATAGTTGGATTTGGTGGTGGGATAACTGCTAAGGAGTTAAAAGGTGGTAACTCCTCCAAAGCTGCATTGTTGGAAAAACTGAATGCTACTGTAAAAGAAAATGAATCATTAAAAGGACGTTTGGAAGGGTAGAGAGTAAATATGATGAGCTAGGGAGTAAATGCACACAACTTGCAAAAATAGTGTTTGATCAGCCTTCGTCACCATCTTCAAGTGATCAATATATTGAACCATATAACGGGTTAGTACATTGAAAATTCTATTTTACTCTATAAAGCGTACCTTTATAGTAACCTAATTTTAGTCCTTTTTGTTTCTTCCGCATGCCCTAAGTTAAATTGTCAATTTGTGCATTTGTATTTTCTTGTTTCTTCCTGTATCATTTTAATTTATGATGTATCACCATTAGACGCTGTTAGAAGGGTATTTATTTAGATTATTCTATGTGAAAAAGAAGATCCAGTAATTAGTAATTTTTCTTTCTTCAAGGAAACATTGAAGTCATCTGTAAAAGCTTCATTAACGAAGTTTTCTAGTCACATCAAGATTCTTTTTGGAATCCTTTCTATTATGAAAAGGTTAGAAAGCATACTACAATTTCTGGACCTGTTGATTATAATGGAACAAGTCTGATCATGTAACGACCCGGCCGGTCATTCCGTGAAACTAGCCCTGTTTCCCTTGTTTCTGCTTTATCGAATGCTGCTTAGCCTATTTATGTTGTGTTGGGTCGGTTGGTTTGGGTTCAAAGTGGTCGTGGCGAGAACAGAGACACTTAGTCTCTTAATTGGCTTAATAGTTGAAAAATTCAACTAGGAATTGACTTATTGGTGAATGACCTGGGAATGTGGATTTTATGGCTCAGATAGCTTCGTTAGGTGATTTGGGACTTAGGAGTGTGTCCGGACTGAAGTTTTGATGTCCGGTGTAGAATTAGGCTTGAATTGGCGAAAGTTAGTTTTTGGCAATTTCCAGTCGACAAGGGAAAAAAGGCTATCGGGGTTGGAATGGAATTCTGAAAGATGGAGCAGGTTCGTAATATCATTTTAGATATGTGTGCAAATTTTCAGGTCATCCGGACGTGTTTTGGTTGGTTTTGACATCATTGGCAGAGTTTAGAAGTTTCAAAGTTCATAGGCTTGAATTTGATGTGATTTTGGTGTTTTTGCGTTGCTTTTGGTGTTTCGAAGGCTCGACTAAGTTTGAATAAGGTTATGGGATGTGTTGGTATGTTTGGTTGAGGTCACGAGGGCCTCGAGTTAGTTTCAGGTGGTTATCAGAGTGTGTTTGGGCTTAGAGGGACTGATGTAGCTGTTGCAATTTTTGCCCACTGGTTTCCTTATATGCGATCGCAATAGTGGGGATGCGATCGCATAGGTTGTTTTGAGGAAATGTTCTTTTCTCTTCTATGTGATCGCCTATGTAGGGCCGCGATCGCGTACGAGAGGGAGGGGAAGCAATGCGATCGTGTGGGGACTCCCTCGATCGCAGTGAAGAAAGAGGCCTGGGCAGACAGTTTTTAAGTTCTAATTTCAGGAGTTTTCGGCCATAACTCAATATTCCATTAGAGAGCTCGAGGGAAGGAGAATTTGGACGAGATTTTCAGTGGGATTCTTGTGGTAAGTATTATTCAATCATTTTTGGTCTAATTTCATGAATTTGTCTTGATTTTTACCATGCAATTTGAGGAATTAAAGTAGAAATTTGGGAAAAATGGGAGGGAGAATTAAAAATTTCTTTTGATGATTTGAGTGGGCAATTGAGGTCGGATTTTGGTAAATTTGGTATGGGTAGACTCGTGAGGGAATGGGGATTTTAGTTTCGTAATTTTTATCGAATTCCAAGACGTGGGCCCGGGGCTCGAGTTTGGTCAATTTCGTGAATTGTGCCTAATTTTGATAGTTTTGGATTAGGGTTGATCTCCCTAGCATATTTTGATGTTGTTGATATGATTTGTGATAGACTCGGAGAATTTGGGAGCAAATTCTAGGGGCAAGAGCATCGCGGAGTAGCTTTTGGGTTGTTTTGAGGTAAGTAACGATTGTAACTCTAAACCCCGGTATTTTATATTGTTTTGGTAAATGAGGTGACACACATGCTAGGTGACAAGCGTGTGGGCGTGCACCGATAGGGATTGTGATTTGGTCCGTCCCGTAGCGACTATTAAGCCGCGTATTCGATTTGAAACCTTACGACATCCTGTATTTTAGAAATTTATACTTTTTTATGGGCTGTGAGCCATGTTTGGGGCCTTGTGCCGACCTGTTTAGACCCTCAGAGGTACTTTTACACTATTCTCACACTATCCCGATACAACAATTGTGAACTCAGTCATGTTTTCTACTTGTTGTTATTTTCACTATTATCACACTGTTTTGAGATTCTAAGAGGTGTTTTGGGTTGAGTCCCATGGGTTGAGATGGGTTGCCCGAGTGGCTTGTGAGGATGACTAAGTGAGGCCGAGAGCCGGATATGTGAGGGTAGTTATGGATCGGGCTGCACACCGGAACAATATATATGTTATATATTACATATGGATCGGGCTGACGCCGCAACAATATATATTATATATGGAACAGGCTGCACGCCGCAGCAATATACATATTGGATCGGGTTGCACGCCACAACAAATATAGGGTTTGGGCTGTAGGAGCTCCTCCGGATTCTATACACCCCCAATGGGCGCAGTCGATTATTATATAGATCGGGCTACACGCCGCAACGTATGTTATATGGATCGGGCTGCACGCCGCAACAATATATATATATATATATATATGTATGTATATATATATATGTATGTATGTATTGGATCGGGCTGTCCGCCGCAGTAGTTGTGTGTATTCATGGTACCTGTTGAGTATGAGTGTTTAGTGTGAGCATGAAATAATGATAGTGGAGTCACGAGCGAGTGAGAGGCTTGCCCGAGAGGCTTTATTTGTGAGTGATACTGTGGCGAGGATATTATATTTTATGAAGCTACTGTTTTCACTTTTCTTTACACGGAGCCTCTGATGATAATGTTGGACAAATGTTTTTATACGAGATTTTAAATGGAAAGTGGAGTTTTATGAAATATTCGAAATGTAGATTCCTGACTTAGATTTATTTATTTCCACTGTTACTTATTATATGGATTTATATGATTTATAAATGCTCGTCACTACACTCAAGTTTTTAGTTACTTTGATTACTTATTGAGTTGGCGTACTCACGTTACTCCCTGCACCTCTGTGTGCAGATCCAGATACCGGACCATCTCAGTTGTTGATTTTTGGACGTGATTAGAGTTTGATCGAGGATCGAGGTAGCTGCTCAGCGTCCCCAGCTCACCTCCTTTCCTTTCCTCAGTTCATAGATTTTGTCTTTCGTACTTCAGACTTTTGTAGTAGCAAGTCACCTTATTGTACATTGTATTTATAGTCCTAGATGCTCATGACAGTTGGCTCCAGGTTTTGGGGTAGTGTATAAATTGTTTATCTCATTTTACCATTTTTATCTGCTACTCTTGGAAATTATGAAATACTATGATAGTCTGTAATGGTTGGCTAGCCTAGTTCCATGATAGGCACCATCACGGCCGGCTTAGGATTTGGGGGCGTGACAAGTTGGTATCAGAGCCTAGGTTACATAGGACTTAACGGTCATGAGCAGGTTTAGTAGAGTCTTGCGGATCGGTATGAAGACGTATGTACTTATCTTCGAGAGGCTGCAGAACCCTTAGGAACAATCTCATTTTTCTTGAATTCTGTCGTGCCATTTTGTTGATTCTGGAAATCTAAACTTCTCTTGTTTCATTCTCTCACATATGGTGAGGACTCACGCTACCGATCAGGGTGATCAGCCACCACCTAGACCAGCGAGAGGTCAAGGCTGTCACGACCCAGAATCCTAACTGAGGTCGTGCTGGCGCCCATCAGCGGGGTCAGGCAAGCCGACTCTTAAGTTACTAAAGGTTCCTTCTTATTAGTTTAAACCACTTTAAAAAATATACTCAATTTTTGAATGTTAAAACATGATTTGACAAGGATAATTAGCCAATTTTAATCAAAACAGTCATGATGAGGATTAAGCCAAAATGTATATATATACAAACCCCAAAACCAAAATAACAACTACGAGTGTGCCAGGAACTAGTGTCACAAAACTTGCATACTAACAGAATATACAAAACATAATATATAATCCCACTGCCTGAAATGAATAGACGGGAAATAAGCAAAAGAAAACTCCAAGGTGCTGCCGAGGATCGTTAGGAGAAGCAGCTCACCGTGAAGTCGGGTCCAACTGAGATCAGAATCGAGATCCAGTCTGATAACCAGATGCACAAGCCTAAGAACCTGTACAATTAAGTACAGAAGTGCAGCATGAATACATAAACAGATATGTACCCTGTGAGTATCCTGCCTAACCTCTAAGAGGTAGTGACGAGAGGTAGACGTGATACTTAATAGGGTAAAAATTTCTAAATAACATGATTTAATAGGAACTAGGAAGGCATAACAGTCGTAGAAATCACAAGAGATATATCAACAAGTATAGTTGTATTTACCTTTGCATGTCAAATTTCATTAACACACAAAGTACTAAATTCCCTTATTAACATGAAACAGTTTGCATAATTACAATAAATTCCCAGTGAATCATACATCACATAATAGGCCGGACACGTACGACCGAAACGTCACGAAAAAAATAAATGTGCACTGCCGAGGGTCGAACGGCTCGAACCATAGATGCATCTATTACCCCGCTCACGAATCGAACATGCGACGTGGTTAACATAATAGTAGGGCTATTCCGCTCACGAATCATACATATGACGTGGTGCCGCATACATACATAAAATTATCAATTTGTTAGGGAATTATCAGAGATTATTATTTAAGGCAAGAGCCTAAGCAATATATCATGGACCACAACTTCCTAATATTCTCATTCCAAATCAAGGATAATAAGCTATTCAATACGTTTAGGAATACATGTAAGGCACATATAAGCATGCTCGTGAGTCCTAGAACTACCCAACATAACATAGTAGTAGCTACGCACGGACTCTCGTCACTTCGTGGGTGCGTAGCCCCCGAAAATAAAGACATGTAATTATTTATAATCACCTATGGGGACAATTACCCTTTACAAGTTAGAAAGGAGACTCACCTCGTGTCGAACCTACTCCCCAGACCAAGAACGCGCCCGAAACTCCGAACTCAACACTCGAGGACTCGAAACTAGCCAAATGTTATACAAATTCATTAATTTATGCTCGAAATATGGAAATTCTCCTACTCATTTAGTAAATTTGTCATTCTTGAAGAAATTCTAAAATCCAACCCCGGGCCCACATGCTCGGATTCCAAAAATTCTTGAAGGAAACACTCACCCATAGCCTAAGGATCATTAATATACGATTTCTACCTGATTTCATAGCTAATTCACGAGTAAATTCTCAAATTATCGAAAGCCCTAGGTTACTACCTCATTCTAGAATTTCCACTAATTTAGGTAGTTAATTAAGTTAGTATTCCATGCATGAAGCTAATATTAGAGTAGAATTTATTTACCTTCAATAACCAGGTCGTTTGCCCCCCCCTAAAATGGTGGAAATCGCCTCAAGGAAGAAGAAGAAGAAGAAGATAAGGGAAATGAGTTAATTCCCGTGTATAAAAACACATTGTCTGAACAAAGTTTCCGCACCTGCGGCTCGAGGACCGCACTTGCGAGCGAAAGCTCGCACCTGCGGAAATAGACTAGGAGGCCTGGACCCGCACATGCGGAGTGGAGACGGCACCTGCGGCTCTACTCCTGCGGAATTTTTCTGCACTTGTGAGAATTGGCCTAACCACTAGGGTCGCACCTGCGAGGCTGGGACTGCAGGAGCAGTCCCGCACCTGCGATTGGGCAACCACACTTACGGTCGAACCAAAACAGGTGCACCAATAGCTAATGCAGCTGGTTTTTTGGCCTCGTGTTGTGCCCGGGAGGCACCTGGGCCCACCCGAGCCCCCGTTCAAATATACCAACGAGTCCCAAATCATAATACGGACTCGCTCGAGCCTTCGGAACATCCAAAACAACGCTAAAACTCAAAATCACACCTCAAAACCCCTAGAACCAAACTTAGGAACTTTAAGTTTTCTAGACTTCGCTAATAATGCGCCGAAACGACCTATACTACTCGGAATGAAACCAAATTTTGCAGGCAAGTCATAAATGACATAACGGAACTATTCCTGATCTCAAAATTCCGTACGGACCTCGATATCACAAAAACACGTTCCAAACCATAATAGGAACTTAAGGAACTCTTAATTCAATATTGGGCGCCGAAACGCTCCTGGGTCATCAGAAACCCATTCCGAATATACGCCCAGGTCCGGAATCATCATACGAAGCCACCGAAATCGTCAAAACTTGATTCCAAGGTCGGTTACTAAAAATGTTGACCGAAGTCAAACTTGTCCTTAAAGGACAACCTTAAGGAACCAAATGTTCCAATAGCACTCTGAACACCTCCGAATCCCGGACCACCAGTCCCCGCAAGTCATAAATTATAATAAGCCACTATGAGAAGTTTTATTTAGGGGGAACGGGGTCCTATAACGCAAAATGACCGGTCGGGTCGTTACATCCTCCACCTCTTAAACAAACGTTCGTCCTCGAACGGGTCTAGAATCATAGTTGGAGTGCTGAATAAGTGTGGGTATATGCTCCGCATGTCCTCCTCGGACTCCCAGGTCGCCCCCTCGACTGGTTGGCCCTTCCACTGGACCTTTACGAAAGAAACTCTCTTGGACCTCAACTGGCGGTCCTGTCTATCAATAATAGCAACTGGCTCCTCCTCGTAACCCAACCTTTCATCCAACTGAAGAGTGTTGAAATCAACCACGTGAGAGATGTCGGCATGGTACTTCCGGAGCATGGATACATGAAAAACTGGATGAACTCCTGATAAACTGGGAGGTAAGGCCAGCTCTTAAGCAACCTCCCCAACTTGCCTCAACACTTCGACGGGACCTATAAACCTTGGGCTCAGCTTTTCCTTCTTCCCAAACCTCATAATGCCCTTCATAGGCGAGACTTTCAACATGACCCTATCTCTCTCCAGAAATGATACATCACGCGCCCTCTGATCCGCGTAACTCTTCTATCTGGACTGTGCTGTGCAGAGCCTCTCCTGAATCAACTTTACTTTCTCCAAAGCATCCCTCACCAGGTCGGTGCCATATAACTTAGTCTCACCAGGATCAAACCACCCGATAGGAGAACGACATCGCCGACCATATAAAGCCTCAAATGGAGCCATCTCAATGCTGGACTGATAACTATTATTATAAGAAAACTCATCCAAGGGCAAGAACTGGTCCCACTGACCTCCGAAGTCAATCACACATGCCCTGAGCATGTCCTCCAATATCTGAACTGTACGCTCCGACTGACCATCAGTCTGAGGATGAAATGTTGTGCTGAGATCTATCTGTGTACCCATCTCACTATGTAATGCTCTCCAGAAGTGCAGGTGAACTGAGGACCTTGATCTGATATAATGGACACCGACACACCATGTAACCGGACTATATCTTGAATGTAGATCTGGTCCAACCTCTCAGAAGTATAAGTAGTAGCTACTGGAGTGAAATGCGCCGATTTGGTCAATCTATCCACAATGACCCAAACCGCGTCAACCTTCCGCAAAGTTCGGGGCAACAAAACCACGAAGTCCATAGTGATGCGCTCCCATTTCCACTCAGGAATGGGCATCTGCTAAAGTAGGCCTCCTAGCCTCTGGTGCTCATACCTCACCTGCTGGAAATTAAGACACCTAGCCACATACTCCACAATGTCCTTCTTCATTCGCCTCCACCAGAAATCCTGCTTCAAATCACGATACATCTTCGTAGCACCAGGATGAATAGAATACCGAGAACTGTGTGCCTCCTCTAGAATCCTCTCCCTCAGGCCATCAACCTTAGGAACACATAAGCGGACCTGAAGTCTCAGAACACCATCTTCACCAATAATAACTCCTTAGCCCTGCCCTGAACCACTGTCTCTCATAGCTCAGCCAAACACGGATCATCATACTGCCGAGCCTTAATCTCCCCCAATAATGAAGACTGAGCAATCACATGTGCAAGAACTCGACGAGGCTTTGAAAGGTCTAATCTCACCAGGCGATTAGCCAGGGACTGAATGTCCAAGGCTAGAGGTCTCTCCTCTGCTGTGATATAAGCCAAGCAACCCATGCTCTCTGCTTTCCTACTCAAAGCATCTGCTACCACATTTGCCTTGCCCGGGTGATAAAGAACGGCGATATCATAATCCTTCAATAACTCAAGCCACCTGCGCTGCCTCAAATTAAGGTCCTTCTGCTTGAACAAGTGTTGTAAGGTACAATGGTCTATATAAACCTCACAGGACACTCCATACAAGTAGTTCCTCCAAATCTTAAGAGCATGAACAATCGCCGCCAACTCCAAATCGTGCACAGGGTAATTCTTCTCATGAACCTTCAGCTGGCGCAAAGCATAAGCAATAACTCTCCCCTCCTGCATCAATACACCCTCCAAACCAATGCGCGAAGCGTCACAATATACTATATACATCCCAGAATCGGAAGGCAATACTAGAACTGGCGTTGAGGTCAATGTTGTATCGAGCTTCTGAAAGCTCTCCTCACACTCGTCAGACCATCAAAATGGGGCATTCTTCTGAGTCAATCTAGTTAATGGAGCTGCAATAGAAGAGAATCCCTCCACCAATCAGCGATAATAGCCTGCTAGGCCCAAGAAGCTCCTGATCTCTGTAGCTGAAGTAGGACGCGACCAACTCTGAACCGCCTCAATCTTCTGAGGATCAACCTTGATACCCTCTCCAGATACCACATTCCCCAATGCCACAGAATCCAACCAGAACTCACACTTGGAGAACTTAGCATATAGCTTTTGTTCTCGCAAAGTCTCGAGCACAACTCTCAAATGTTGCTCGTGCTCCCCCAGACTACGTGAGTAAATCAAAATGTCATCAATGAAGACAGTGACAAAGGAATCAATATACGGCCTGGACACCCTATTCATCAAGTCCATGAATGTCGCTGGAGCATTAGTTAAACCAAAGGACATCACCAGGAACTCATAATGGCCACATCTCGTACGAAAAGCAGTCTTCGGAACATCTGAAGCCCGAATCCTCAACTGATGATACCCCGATCTCAAATAAATCTTAGAAAACACACGAGCACCCTACAACTGGTCAAACAAATCATCGATGCGCGACAAAGGATACTTGTTCTTAATGGTAACTTTGTTCAACTGGCGGTAATCAATACACATCTGCATAGACCCATCCTTCTTCTTTACAAATAGAACTGGAGCACCCCACGGTGATACACTCGGCCTGATGAACCCCTTAGCTAACAACTCCTCAAGCTGCTCCTTCAGCTCTTTCGAAGCCATACGGTACAGAGGAATAGATATAGGCTGGGTGCCTAAAGCTAAGTCCATGCAGAAATCAATATCACGATCCGGAGGCATGCCCAGAAGATCCGAAGGAAATACATTAGAAAACTCTCGAACCACTGACACTGAATCAATCGTCGGAGAATCGGCGGTGGTGTCCCACACATAAGCAAAATAGGCCCGACAACCCTTCTCGACCATATGTCGAGCCTTCAAGAATGAAATAACCCAACTGGCGGTACTAACTGAGGAACATCTCCACTCCAGCCTAGGCGACTCGGGCATGGCTAGAGTAACTGTCTTGGCATGGCAATCTAGCACGACATGATAAGGAGATAGCAAATCCATTCCCAAAATAATCTCGAAACAACCATGTCGAGAAATAAAAGATCCGCTCGAGTCTCGAATCTACAGAACAAAATCACACAGGACCGACAAATACGGTCTACAACTACAGAATCGCCCACGAGAGTGGACACATAAATAGGAGAGCCCAAGGACTCACGAGGGACATCCATAAAATGAGAAAATAAGACCGAAACATAGGAATAAGTGGATCCTGTATCAAATAACACGGATGCTTCTCTACAACATACTGTAATGATACCTGTGATCATGACGTCTGAGGCCACTGCATCTGATCTGGCCGGGATAGCATAGAATCTAGCTGGAGCACCAGAAGACTGAGCTCTGCCAGAATGAACAGGAGTTGGCTGACCTCCACTGGCATGAATAAGGGCTAGTAGAGATCCCCCTTCCTAACCTCCACCTCTGGGACGACTTCTACCAGTCTGCCCTCCACCTCTGGGTGGACGAACCGCCGGTGCTGAAAATGTAGGTTGATAGCTCTGCTGAATGGCCTTGCCCCGAAGCCTGGGACAAGTCTTCCTCATATGGCCTGGATCCCCACACTCATAACATCTGGCTGGTGGCATGGCCTCATGCCCTGAAGAAGGACCCTGGACAGCTAGGGGACGGTGAGAACTCTCTGGTATGGCAATGAAGTAAGGAATAGAAGACCCCTGATGACCGGAATACCCGCCTGAGAAACCCTGAATGGTTGGTGGGAATTAGGAACTCTCTAGCATAGTGCTGAAATAGGGCCTCACTGAAGCACCACGGGGAGGTGGTGGAGGAGCTGAATATGGAGGCCTGCTAGACCGGCCTCTACAAAACTAACCTCTACCCCTGGCTGGGGCACCTCTGAAATCTCCTGAAAATTTAGCGCTCTTATCCTACTGACCCTGCTCTCTGCCTCTCGAACGATAACCCTCAATCCGGCGAGCTATCTCGACCACAAGCTGATAGGGAGTCCCCATCCCCACCTCTCGGGCCATGTTGGCCCTAATACTTGAGTGCAGCCCTGCTACAAATCTCCGCACTCTCTCAGCATCAGTAGGCAATATCATAAGGGCATGACGGGACAACTCAGAAAACCTGGCCTCGTAATCTGTCACGGACATCTTCCCCTGCTCCAACTGCTCAAACTGATATCGCAGCTCTTCCCTCTCGAAGGGTGGAATATACCTGTCTAGGAACAACTGAGTGAACTCCTCCCAAGTGATGGTAGGGGAACCTGATGGTCTACCCAGGATATAGGACTGCCACCATCTACGGGCCCTGCCCTCAAGCTGGAAAGTAGTGAGGTCTACTCCATGGGACTCCAATATCCTCATGTTGTGCAGTCTGTCCCTGCACCTACCAATAAAGTCTTGGTCATCCTCGCCCTTCTCACCCCCGAAGATAGGAGGGTGCAATCGGGTCCATCTATCCAGTAACTTTTGCGGATCGCTGTCCACAGCTAGTCTGAGCTCAGGTGCTGCTGCTACTGGCTGGGCTCCACCCGCGGGCAGTGTACCCGGGGTATAATGAAGTACTGCTTTCTGGCCTGCAGCCTGGGCAATATGTGTCTGGGCTCCCCCTCTTGTGTGAGATTTGGCAGGACCGCTAGAAATAAACTAGCCTAGGACATAGTGTCCATGAATCGTATCATACGGCCCATGATCTGCTGGAATCCTGGAGACGTCACAAAGTCTACTGGAGCAGGACCTGCTGGGGGAACCTCACTCTGCTCCTCTATTGTGGGGTCTTCTGGTGGTACGACTTGAATAGCTTGGGGACTCCCTCATCCACTACCTCAGGCTGGTGCCCTCCCCCGACCTCTACCACGGCCGCGAACAACGGGGGTAGCGGCCCCTCCCGGATCTGGAACATCAGATGCACGCGTCCTCACTATCTGTGAGAGAATAGAAGAATGAAATTTAGTAAACCATTGACTGCACGATAGAATAAAAATAAGGAGAGGTTTTCCTAACACCCCATAGCCTCCCGAAGATAAGTACATACGTCTCCATACCGATCTGCAAGACTCTACTAGGTTTGACCGTGACTTGTGAGACCTACATGAACCAAGTGCTCTGATACCATGTTGTCACGACCCAGAATCATAACTGAGGTCGTTATGACGCCCAACAACGGGGTCAGGCAAGCCGACTCTTAAGTTACTAAAGGTTCCTTCTTATTAGTTTAAAACACTTTAAAATATACTCAATTTTTTAAAGTTAAAACATGATTTGACAAGGATAATTAGCCAATTTAATCAAAACAGTCATGATGAGGATTGAGACAAAATGTATATATATACAAACCCGAAAACCAAAATAACAACTACGTGTGTGCCAAGAACTAGTGTCACAAGTCCTACGGGCATACTAACAGAATATACAAAACATAATATATAATCCCACTGTCTGAAAGGAATAGACGGGAAATAAGCAAAAGAAAACTCCAAGGTGCCGCTGATGATCGTCAGGAGAAGCAGCTCACCGTGAAGTCGGGTCTAACTGAGATCATAATCGAGATTCGGTCTGATAACCAGATGCACCAGCCTTAGAACCTGTACAATTAAGTACAGAAGTGCAACATGAGTACATAAATAAATATGTACCCAGTGAGTATCCTGCCTAACCTCGAAGAGGTAGTGACGAGAGGTAGACGTGATACTTAATAGGGTCAACATTTCTAAATAACATGATTTAATAGGAACTAGGCAGGCATAACAGTCGTAGAAATCACAAGAGATATATCATCAAGTATAGTTTTATTTACCTTTGAATCTCAAATTTCACTAACACACAATGTACTAAATTCCCTTATTAACATGGACCGGGTTGTATAATTACAACAAATTCCCAGTGAATCATACAACACATAATAGGCCAAACACGTACGGCCGAAATGTCGCAAAAAAAATAAATGTGCACTGCCGAGGGTCGAACGGCTCGAACCATAGATGCATTTATTACCCCGTTCGCGAATCGACCATGCGATGCGATTGACATAATAGTAGGGCTATTCCGCTCATGAATCATACATGTGACGCGGTGCCGCATACATACATACAATTATCAATTTGTTAAGGAATTATCAGAGATTATTCTTTAAGGCAAGAGCCTAAGCAATATATCATGGACCATAACTTCCTAATAGTAGCTACGCACGGACTCTCGTCACTTCGTGTGCGCGTAGCCCCTGCAAATAAGGACATGCAATTATTTATAATCATCTATGGGGACAATTCCCCATTATAAGGTTAGAAAGGAGACTCACCTCGTGTCGAACCTACTCCCCGGACCAAGAACGCGCCTGAAACTCCGAACTCTACACCCGAGGACTCGAAACTAGCCAAATGTTATACAAATTCATTAATTTATACTCGAAATATGGAAATTCTCCTATTCATTTAGTAAATTTCTCATTCTTGAAGAAATTCTAAAATCCAACCCCCAGGCCCACATGCTCGGATTCCAAAAATTCTCGAAGGAAACACTCACCCATAGCCTAAGGATCATTAATATACAATTTCTACCTGATTTCATAGCTAATTCACGGGTAAATTCTCAAACTATCGAAAGCCCTAGGTTACTACCCCATTCTAGTATTTCCACTAATTGAGGTAGTTAATTAAGCTAGTATTCCATTCATGAAGCTAATATTAGAGTAGAATTTACTTACCTTCAATAACCAGGTCGTTTGCCCCTCTAAAATGGTGGAAATCGCCTCAAGGAAGAAGAAGAAGATAAGGGAAATGAGTTAATTCCCGTGTATAAAAAGACACTGTTTGAACAACGTTTTCGCAGCTGCGGCTCGAGGACCTCACCTGCGAGCGAAGGCTCGCTCCTGCGGAAATGGACTAGGAGGCTTGGGCCCGCACCTGCAGAGTGGAGACTTCACCTGCGGCTCTGCGGAATTTTGTCCGCACCTACGAGAATTGGCCTGACCACTAGGGTCGCACCTGTGAGGTTGGGACCGCAGGAGTGGTCCCGCACCTCCGACTTGGCAACCGTACCTGCGGTCACACAAGAACAGGTGCACCAGCAGCTAATGCAGCTGGTTTTTAGCCTCGTGTGGTGCTCGGGAGGTACCTGGGCCCTCCCGAGCCCCAGTCCAAATATGCCAACGAGTCCCAAATCATAATACAGACTCTCTCGAGCCTTCAGAACATCCTAAACAACGCTAAAACTCAAAATCACACCTCAAAACCCCTAGAACCAAACTTAGGAACTTTAAGTTTTCTAGACTTTGCTAATAATGCGCCGAAACGACCTATATTACTCGGAATGACACAAAATTTTGTAGGCAAGTCATAAATGACATAACAGAACTATTTCCGATCTCAAAATTCCATCCGGACCTCGATATCGCAAAAACACGTTCCAAACCATAATAGGAACTTAAGGAACTCTTAATTCAATATTGGGCGCCGAAACGCTCCCGGGTCATCAGAAACCCATTCCGAACATACTCCCAGGTCCAGAATCATCATACGAAGCTACCAGAATTGTCAAAACTTGATTTCGAGGTCGTTTACTAAAAATGTTGACCGAAGTCAAACTTAGCCTTAAAGGCCAACCTTAAGGAACCAAATGTTCCTATAGCACTCTAAACACCTCCGAATCCCGGACCACCAGTCCCTGCAAGTCATGAATCATAATAAGCCGATATGGGAATTTTATTTAAGGGGAACAAGGTCCGATAACGCAAAACGACCGGTCGGGTCATTACAGAGGCCGTGGTAGAGGTAGGGGGCCAGCTCATGTCGCAGCCAGGGCAATACCAGTTGATCCCCCTATTATTCAGGATCAGATTCCCACTACAGATACTCCAGCGAGACAGGCTCAGGCACCGACGATGCCTATTGTTATTCCGGGTCTTCAGGAGACCTTGGCCCAGATTTTGACAGTATGTACCACCCTTGCTCAGGTCGTTGCTGCATCTTCTACTACCGCTACTTCTCAGGCGGGGGGAGGTAGTCACACTCCAACTGCCCGGACACCTGAGCAGGTTACTCAGGTCCATCAGACATCGGGGGCAGTTCCAGCCCAGCCGGTTGCTCTAGTTCAAGACTTCGTGGTTCCAGCTATGCCAGATGATGAGCAGCGTAGGCTGGAGAGATTTAATAGACTTCAGCCTCCGACATTCAGTGGTGTTGAGGGCAAGGATGCCCAGGGTTTTCTAGATAAGTATCAGAGGATGCTTCGTACTGTTGGGATTCTGGAGACCAGCGGGGTCTCGTTTGCTACTTTTCTATTTTCTGGTGCTGCTTTCACTTGGTGGGAGTCTTTTGAGAGGCGTAGGCCTGTTGTTTCAGCATCCCTCACATGGACAATTCTCCACTATATTCTTGGAGAAGTATGTACCCCAATATCATAGGGAGGAGCAGCGCAGGCATTTTGAGCAACTGCGTCAAAGAGAGCTACTAGTGATGCAGTATGAGATGCAGTTTTTGGAGTTGGCTCGTCATGACACCGAGTTTATCCCTACTGATTGGGAGAGGATTAGCAGGTTCGTGGATGGCCTCACTTATCAGCTCCGCCTTTTTATGACTCGGGAGAGGGTATCAAGTGCTACCTTCGAGCAGGTTGTTAATATTGCTCGATATATTGAGTCGGTTCGCCGCCAGGAGCGGGACGAGAGGGAGGCCAAGAGTCCTCGTGGATCGGGTGGTTCTAGTGGTACTCCTTCCAGGGAGCATATTCAGCATGGTAGAGGATGTTAGTCCAGGGCTCCTTAGTTAGTTCGCCCAGCCTATAGTGGTGCTTCTTCGGGGCATGGTCCCCTCAGTTCTCAGCAAGGTAGTTCTTCATTTGGTGCCCTTCCAGCCCAGAGTGCAGCTCGAGCACCATCAGTTCACATGCATGGTTCTTCTGGTGGCCATTATGGTGCTAGAGGTCCCTTGCAATCCCCGTCTCCAGCTCCAGGGAGTTGTTATGAGTGTGGAGAGTTTGGACATATAAGGAGGCAGTGTCCTTATCTTCTTGGATGTCCATCTCAGTTGAGGAGCCAGCCTTCGGCTTCAGCTCCAGTTACTTCACTACCCATCTAGGCATCCGGGGTGGTAGTCAGTCAGCTAGGGGATGCCCTAGAGGGGGAGGTCGAGCAGGTGGAGGTTAGGCCCGTATATATGCGTTTCAAGCCAGGACAGATGTTGTGGGCTCCGATGCAATGATCGCAGGTATTGTCTCGGTGTGTCGCCGAGATGCTTTGGCTTTATTTGCCCCTGGTTCTACATATTCCTATGTTTCATCATATTTTGCCTATTTTCTGGGTATGCCCCGTGAGTCTTTAGTTACATCTGTTCATGTGTCGACTCCGGGGGGCGATACTATTATTGTGGACCATGTGTATTGGTTGTGTCTAGTATCTATTGGGGGTCTGGAGCCCCGAGTGGACCTACTGTTACTCAGCATGGTCAATTTTGATGTGATATTGGGCATGGATTGGTTATCTCTGTGTCATGTTGTTCTTTATTGTCATGCGAAGACCGTGACATTAGCTATGCCAGGACGTCTGAGGGTTGAGTGGGGAGGTTCTTCTGCGTATATGCCTAGCAGGGTGATTTCCGACCTGAAGGCTCAGCGTATGGTTGAGAAGGGGTGTTTATCTTATCTGTCTTTTGTGAGGGATGTCACTGGTGAGACTCCTGCTATTGATTCGGTTCCTGTGGTCCGTGACTTTCCGGACGTGTTTCCTGCAGACCTGTCGGGCATGCCACCTGATAGGGAAATTGATTTTGGTATTGACCTGGTGCTAGGCACCCATCCTATTTCTATTCCACCTTATCGTATGGCACCAGGGGAGTTGAAAGAACTAAAGGAGCAGCTTCAGTAACTCCTAGATAAGGGAATCATTCGGCCTAGTGTGTCACCTTAGGGTGCACCAGTGTTGTTTGTGAAGAAGAAGGATGGTTCTATGCGCATGTGTATTGGTTATCGGCAGCTGAACAGGGTTACGGTGAAGAACTGGTATCCCTTGCCTCGTATAGATGACTTGTTTGATCAGTTGCAGGGTGCCAGGGTATTTTCCAAGATTGACTTGCATCCGGCTATCATCAGTTGAAGATTCGGGGGCCAGACATTTCGAAAACTGCTTTCAGGACTAGATATGGTCATTATGAGTTTCTGGTTATGTCATTCGGGCTGCCCAATGCCCCAGCAGCCTTTATGCACTTGATGCATAGTGTATTTCAGCCTTATCTGTATTCTTTCGTCATCCTGTTTATTAACGATATCTTGGTGTATTCCCAATATCGGGAGGATCATGAGCAGCACGTGAGAGTTGTGCTTCAGACCTTGAGGGAGAAGAGGTTGTATGAAATATTTCCCAACTGTGAATTCTGGCTTGATTCAGTAGCTTTCTTGGGGTATGTGGTGTCCAGTGAGGGTATTCAGGTTGATCCAAAGAAGATATAGGCGGTGCAGAGCTGGCCTAGACCGTCATCATCAATCGAGATTCGCAGTTTCCTTGGTTTGGTAGGGTACTATCGTCGTATCATAGAAGGATTTTCATCTATTGCAGAACCTATGACCAGACTGACCCAGAATGGTGGTCAGTTCAGGTGGACTGAGGAGTGTGAGGAGAGCTTTCAGAAGCTCAAGTCAGCTTTGACTACAACTCTGGTATTAGTTTTGCCTACAGGGTTCAGGTTCCTATACAGTTTGCTGTGATGCCTCGAGAGTTGGCCTTGGAGTGATTTTGATGCAGGACGGTAGCGTGATTTCCTATGCTTCCAGACAGTTGAAGGTGCACGAGAAGAATTATCCAGTTCACGATCTTGAGCTAACAGCTATTGTCTACGCCTTGAAGATTTGGCGTCATTATTTGTATGGAGTCTGAGATTTTCACTGATAATCGTAGTTTACAACACCTGCTTAAGCAGAAGGATATGATTTTGCACCAGAGGAGATGGTTGGAGATTCCCAAGTATTATGACCTTACCATTCTATACCATCCGGGGAAGGCCAATGTAGTGACCGATGCCCTGATTCACAAAGCGAAGAGTTTGGGGAGTCTAGCCTACCTTCCAGCAGCAGAGCGACCTTTAGCACTTGATGTTCAGGCTTTAGCAAGTCAGTTGGTGAGATTGGATCTATCAGATCCCCCGCGGGTACTGGCTTGTGTAGCCCCCAGGTCGTCTCTTTATGATCAGATTAGAGCATGCTAGTATGATTATCCACACTTGCTCGTTCTTCAGGACATGGTCCATCGCGGTGATGCCAGGGATATGGTTTTTGGTGATGATGGGGTCATGAGGATGCAGGGCCGGATTTACGTGCCCAATATGGATGGACTTCGAGACTTGATTCTAGTTGAATTGGGAGTGGAAATGGGAGCGGATCACCATGGACTTCGTAGTTGTCCTTCCACGTACTTCGAGGAGGTTTGATGCTATATGGATTATTGTAGATTGGCTGACCAAGTCCGCGCACGTCATTCCTATTGGTACTACTTATTCTTCGGAGCGGTTAACTGAGATTTATATCAGGGAGATTGTCCGATTGCATGGGATTCCAGTTTCTATCATTTCTGACAGAGGTACTCAGTTCACATCTCAGTTTTGGATGGCCGTGCAGAGGAAGTTAGGTACTCAGGTTGAGTTGAGCACAACATTTCATCCTTAGACCGACGGGCAGTCGGAGCGTACTATTCATATTTTGGAGGATATGTTGCATGCCTATGTCATTGATTTTGGGGGTTCATGGGACAAGTTTCTGCCACTCGGAAAGTTTGCATATAATAATAGTTATCAGTCGAGTATCCAAATGGCTCCGTATGAGGCCTTATATGGTAGGAGGTGCATATATCAGGTTGTTTGGTTTGAGCCGGGCGAGGCAAGGCTATTGGGCACAGACTTGGTTCAGGATGCGTTGGTTAAGGTGAAGTTGATTCAGGAGAGACTTCGCACGTCGCAGTCTAGGCAGAAGAGTTATGCGGACCGGAAGGTCTGAGATGTGTCTTTCATGGTTGGTGAGAAGGTGCCGCTGAAGGTGTCACCCATGAAGGGTGTTATGAGGTTCGGGAAGAGGGGAAAGCTGAGTCCGTGGTTCATTGGGTCATTGAGGTGCTTCAGAGGATTGGGGCGGTGGTTTATAGACTTTCTATGCCTCCCAGATTATCGAGTATTCATCCAGTGTTCCATGTTTCGATGCTCCGGAAGTATGTTGGTGACCCATCTCATGTTTTGGACTTCAACACGGTTCAACTCGAGGGTGATGTGTCAGATGAGGTAGAGCCACTGGCTATTTTGGGTCGTTAGGTCAGAAAGCTGAGGTCTAAGGATATAGCTTCAGTAAAGGTTCAGTGGAGGGGGAAGCCGGTGGAGGATGCCTCCTGGCAGACCGAGCGGGAGATGCAGAGCAGATATCCTCACTTATTCGAGACTCCAGGTATGTTTCTAGACCCGTTCGAGGACGAACATTTATATTCATGTGTCACGACCCCAAATCCTAAGCTGACCGTGATGGCGCCTATCATGAAACTAGGCTAGTCAACTATTTCAGACTATCATAATAATTCATAATTTCCCAAAATTAAAAGATTTTAAAATATAAATATGAGATGAACAATTTATACACTTTCCCAAAACCTGGAGTCAACTGTCAGGAGCATCTAAGACTATAAATACAATGTACAACCCGGTGACTTGCTACTAAAAAAGTCTGAAGTACAAAAGACAAAAACTATGATCTAACGAAAGGAATGGAGGTGAGCTGGGGACGCTGAGCAGCTACCTTGATCCTCGAACAAACTCTAGACGCGTCCGAAAATCAACTAGTGAGATGGTCCGGTACCTGGATCTGCACACAGAGGTGCAGGGAGTAACGTGAGTACGCCAACTCAGTAAGTAATAAAAGTAACTAAACGCTTGAGTGTAGTGACGAGCATTTATAAATCATGTAAATCCATATAATGAATAACAATGGAAATGATAAATCAAGTCAGTAATCTACATTCCGAATATTTTATAAGACTCCTGTTTCCATTTAAAAATATCGCATAAAATCATTTGTCCAACTTTATCATCAGAAGCTTAGTGTAAAGAAGAGTGAAAAATAGTAGTTTCATAAAATATAAGCCCCTCGGGCATAGTATCACTCACAATAAAGCCTCTCGGCAAGCCTCTCAGGCACTCGTGACTCCATCATCAGAATCGCATGCTGTCACTTAAACACTCGTACACAGTAAGTACCATGAATACACACAACTGCTGTGGTGGATATATATATATATATATATATATATATATATATATATATATATATATATATATATATATATATATATATATATATACTGCTGCGGAGTGCAGCCCGACCCTTATAACATACGCTGCGGCGTGCAGCCCGATTCATATAATAGTCGACTGTGCCCACTAGGGGTGTACAGACTCCGGAGGGGCTCCTACAGCCCAAGCGCTATATTTACTGTGGCGTGCAACCCAATCCAATACGTATAATGCTTTGGCATGCGGCCGATCCATATATATCATATATCGCTGCGGTGTGCAGCCCGACCCATATATAATCTATATTGCTGTGGCGTGCAGCCCGATCCATAACTATCCTCACATACCCGACTCTCGGCCTGGACATATATATATTATTGCAGCGTGCAACCCGATCCATAACTATCCTCACATACTCGGCTCTCGGCTTGACTCAGTCATCCTCACAAGCCACTCGGGCAATTCATCTCAACTCACGGGACTCAGCCCAAAATACTTCTCAGAATTTCAAAGTACTGTGATAACAGTGAAAATAACAACAAGTGGTAAACAAGACTGAGTTCACAGATGTTCTATCAGGATAGTGGTAGAATAGTGTAAAAGTACCTCTGAGGGTCTAAACAGGTCGGCACAAGGCCCCAAACATGGCTCACAACCCATAATCAAGTATAAATTTCTAAAATACAGGATATCGCAAGGTTTCAAATCGAATACGCGGCTTAATAGTCGCTACGGGATGGACCAGGTCACAATCCCTATCGGTGCACGCCCCCACGCTCGTCACCTAGCATGTGGGTCACCTCATTTACCAAACAATATCAAATACCAGGGTTTCATACCCTCAGGTTTAGAGTTACAACCGTTACATACCTCAAAACAGCCCAAAAGCTACTCCGCGATGCTCTTGCCCCTAGAATTGGCTCCCAAAAGCTCTGAATCTAACCAAAGCCAGATTAACGTCATCAATATACGCTAAAGGAACAAAACCTAATCGAAAACTATCAATTTAGACACAATTCTCGAAATTCAGCCAAACCCGAGCCCCGGGCCCATGTATCGGAATTCTATAATATTTACATCAGTAGAATCCTCATCCTCCCATGATTCAATACATACCAAGAACACCAAAATCGGACCACAATTGCCCACTTAAATCATCAAAAGAAATTTCCAACTCCATGCACCTAACCTCCCCAATTTTGGGTTTAAATCCAATAAATTTCCGGTTTAATACTTAGAAAAAGACATAGAATCGAGTTATGAAGTTGAAAATATTACCTGCAACTTCCCTTTGATTTCCTCTTCAAACCCTCTCAAGGAGATCCAAACCCGCTCAACTGTGGAGGAAACTAGACAAAAATTTGTAAGAAAGGGCTATTTAAAACATTCTGCCCAACACTAATATTTCCTTCAGTGTGATCGCGTCACCATCCATGCGATCGCAATGCACGGTCTAGACCACTCTATGAGTTCTCATACCAACACACTCGTTCGCATAGCTCAAATATCCATCCCACACACGCGCCTCAGAACACCTATGCGGTCGCACAAAGGGCCACACAATCGCACTGCTTCAGCTGCCCAACCTATGCGATCGCAATCCTTATTACGCGATTGCAAACCTGCCTGCCTAAAACTTTACCCTACGCAAGATGAATTCACGCGATCGCAATGAACAAACCACTGCTGCTAAAACACCAGAAAACCAGCAATCTCCCAAAGACCAAAAGTGCCTATTGAGCATGCGAAACACACCTGAGGCCCCCGGGACCTCAACCAAATCTACCAACATACCCCATAACATCATTCAAACTTAGTCAAGCCTTCGAAACACCAAAAACAACTCAAAAATACCAAAATCACATCAAATTCAAGCCTATGAACTTTGAAACTTCTAAATTTCGCCAATGATCCCGAAACCAACCAAAACACATCTGATTGACCTAAAAATTTGCACACATATCCAAAATGATATTACGAACCTGCTCCCAATGTCGGAATTCCATTCCAACCTCGATAGCCTATTTTCCCCTGCCGACCGGAAATCGCCAAAAACTAACTTTCGCCAATTCAAGCCTAATTCTACACCGGACATCAAAACTTCATTCCGAACACACTAATAAGTCCCAAATAACCTAACGAAGCTATATGAGCCATAAAATCAACATTCCGAGGTTGTTTATCAATAAGTCAACTCCCAGTTGACTTTTTAACTATTAAGCTAATTTAAGAGACTAAGTGTCTCTGTTCTCACGACGACCACTCCGAACCCGAACCAACTGACCCAACACAACATAAATAGGCTAAGAAACATATGATAAAGAAGAAACTGGGAAAACGAGGCTAACCTCACGGAACGACTGGCCGGATCATTACATCCTCCCCCTCTTAAACAAATTTTCGTCCTCGAACGAGTCTAGAAACATACCTGGAGTCTCGAATAAGTGAGGATATCTGATCCGCATCTCCCGCTCGATCTCCCAGGTGGCATCCTCCACCGGCTGTCCTCTCCACTGAACCTTCACTGAAGCTATAGACTTAGACCTCAGCTTTCTGACTTGACGACCCAAAATAGCCATTGGCTCTACCTCATATGACATATCACCCTCGAGCTGAACCATGATGAAGTCCAAAACATGAGACAGGTCACCAACATACTTCTGTAGCATCGAAATATGGAACACCGGATGAACAATCGATAAACTGGGAGGCAAGGCAAGCCTATTAGCCACCTCCCCAATCCTCTAAAGTACCTCAAAAGGCCCAATAAATCGGGGACTTATCTTTCCCCTCTTCCCGAACCTCATAACACCCTTCATGGGTGACACCTTCAACAACACCTTCTCCCCAACCATGAAAGACACATCTCGGACCTTCCGGTCCGCATAACTCTTCTACCTAGACTGGGTCATGCGAAGCCGCTCCTGAATCAACTTCAACCTACCCAACACATCCTGGACCAAGTTGTGCCATATATCCTAGCCTCGCCCGGCTCAAACCAACCAACCGGAGATCTGCACCTCCTACCATATAAGGCCTCATGCAGAGCCATATGGATACTCGACTGATAACTATTATTATATGCAAACTCCGCGAGTGGCAGAATGTGGTCCCATGAACCTCCAAAATCAATGACATAGGCACGCAACATATCCTTCAAAATCTGAATAGTACGCTCCGGCTTCCCGTTGGTCTGAGGATGAAATGCTGTGCTCAACTCAACTTGAGTACCTAACTCCCTCTGCACGGCCCTCCAAAACTTTGATGTGAACTTAGTACCTCTGTCAGAAATGATAGAAACTGGAACCCCATGAAATCGGACAATCTCCCTGATGTAAATCTCAGCTAACCGCTCCGAAGAATAAGTAGTGTCAACAGGAATGAAGTGCGCGGACTTGGTCAGCCGATCCACAATAACCCATGTAGCATAAAACCTCCTTGAAGTCCGTGGGAACCCAACTACAAAGTCCATGGTGATTCGCTCCCACTTCCACTCCGGAATATCTAATCTCCGAAGCAATCCACCTTGTCTCTGGTGCTCATACTTGACCTACTGACAGCTGAGACACCGAGCCACAAACTCAACAATATCTCTCTTCATCCACCTCCACCAATAATGTTGTCTCAGATCCTGATACATATTTACGACACCTAGATGGATGGAATACCGCGAACTATAGGCCTCAGCTAGAATAAAATCCCAAAGCCCATCCATACTGGGCACGCAAATCCATCCTTGCATCCTCATGACCCCATTATCACCAATAACCACATCCCTGGCATCACCACGATGGAACCTGTCCTGAAGAACGAGCAAGTGTGGATCATCATAGTGGCATGCTCTAATCTGATCATATAGAGAAGACTTGGAGGCTACACAAGCCAATACCCACGGGGGCTATGATAGATCCAATCTCACCAATTGACCCGCTAAAGCCTGAATATCAAGTGCCAAAGGTCGCTCTGCTACTGGAAAGTAGGCTAGACTCCCCAAACTCTCCGCTCTGCGACTCAGGGCATCATCCACTACATTGGCCTTCCCCGGATGATATAAAATAGTGAGGTCATAATCCTTGAGAAGCTCCAACCATCTCCTCTGATGCAAATTCAGATCCTTCTGCTTAAGCAGATGATGCAAACTATGGTTATCAGTGGAAAACTCACAATCCACTCTATATAAATAATGACGCCAAGTCTTCAAGGCATGGACAATAGCTACTAGCTCAAGATTGTGCACTGGATAATTCTTTTCGTGCACCTTCAACTGTCTCGACGCGTAGGCAATCACCCTACCGTCCTGCATCAAAACAGCTCAAAGGCCAACTCTCGAGGCATCATACTAAATTGTATAAGAACCTGAACCCGTAGGAAAAACCAACACCGAAGCTGTTGTCAAAGCTGACTTGAGCTTCTTAAAGCTATCCTCACACTCTCAGTCCACCTGAACTGAGCACCCTTCTGGGTCAGTCTGGTCATAGGTGCTGCAATAGATGAAAATCCCTCTACGAAACGGCGATAGTACCCTGCTAAACCAAGGAAACTGCGAATATCGATAGTTGATGCCGGTCTAAGCCAGCTCTGCACCGCCTCTACCTTTTTTGGATCAACCTGAATACCCTCACTGGACACCACGTGCCCCAAGAACGCTACTGAATCAAGCCAAAACTCACACTTCAAAATTTTTGCATACAATCTCTTCTCCCTCAATGTCTGAAGCACAACTCTCAAATGATGCTCATGATCTTCCCGAGATTGGGAATACATCAAGATATCGTCAATAAACACGATGACGAAAAAATCCAGATAAGCCGGAATACAATGTGCATTAAGTGCATAAAGGTTGCTGGGGCATTGGTCAGCCCGAATGACGTAACAAGAAACTCATAATGACCATATCTAGTCTTGAAAGCAGTCTTCGAAATGCCTGGCCACCATATCTTCAACTGATGATAGCCGGAATGCAAGTCAATCTTGGAAAATACCCTGGCACCCTACAACTAATCAAACAAGTAATCTATACGAGGCAAGGGATACCGATTCTTCACTGTAACTTTGTTCAGCTGCCGATAATCACTACACATACGCATAGAACCATCCTTCTTCTTTACAAAAAACAGTGGTGCACCCCAAGGTGATACACTAGGTCAAATGAACCCCTTATCTTGGAGTTCCTGAAGCTTCTCCTTTAATTCCTTCAGCTCCGCTGGTGCAATACGATAAGGTGGAATTGAAATAGGCTGAGTGCCTGGCACTAACTCAATACCAAAATCAATGTCCTTGTCAGGTGGCATGCCTGGCAGGTCTGCAGGAAACACATCCGGAAAGTCCTGTGCCACAGGCACAAAAGCCAGATACGATAAAACACCCCTTCTCTACCATAAGCTGAGCCTTTAGGTAGGAAATCACCCTACTAGGCACATACTCAGAAGAACCTCTCCACTCAACCCGCGGATACCCTGGCATAGCTAAGGTCACGGTCTTAGCGTGACAATCAAGAACAACATGAAACCGAGACAACCAATCCATGCCCAATATCACATAAAAATCGACCATGCTTAGTAACAGTATGTCCACTCGGGTCTCGATACCCCCAATAGATATCACACACGACCGATAGGCACGGTCCATAACAATAGTATCGCCCACTGGAGTTGACACATGAACATATGTAACTAAAGACTCAAGGGGCATATCCAGAAAATGGGCAAAATATGAAGAAACATAGGAATATGTAGAACCAGGGTCAAATAAAGCAAAATCATCTCAGTGACAAATTGAGACTACCTGCGATCACTGCATCAGAGGCCATAGCATCTGGCTTGGCTGGGAACGCATACATACGGGCCTGACCTCCACCTGCTCGACCTCCCCCTCTAGGGCGGCCTCTAGCTGACTGACTACCACCCCTGGCTGCTTGGGTGGGTGGTATAATTGGATCTGAAGTCGAAGGCTAACTCCTCAGCTGAGATGGGCCTCCAAGAAGATGAGGACACTGCCTCCTCATATAACTGAACTCTCCAGAGTCATAACAACTCCCTGAAGCTGGAGACAGGGATTGAAAAGAACCCCTAGCACCAGAATAGCCACTAGGAGAACCATGAATAGAGAAACCCTGAACTGATGGTGCTCGAGCTGCACTCTAGTCTGGAAGGGCACCGAATGAAGAACTGCCTGGATGAGAACTGCGGGGACCATGCCCCAAAGATGCACCACTATGGGCTGGGCGGCCGGACCGAGGAGGCCTGAATGAACGACCTCTACCATGCTGAGACTGCCCCCTAGAAGGAGCACCACTAGAACCACCCGATCCACGAGGCCTCTTGGCCTCCCTATCTTCTCGCTCCTGGAAATGAACCGACTCAATATCTCGAGAAATATCGACAACCTACTTGAAGGTAGCATCTGATACCCTCTCTCGAGTCATGAAAAGGCGGAGCTGATAAGTGAGGCCATCCACGAACCTCCTAATCCTCTCCCTATCAGTAGGGACCAACTCGGTGGCATGATGAGCCAACTCTATAAACCGCATCTCATACTGCATCACTGATAGCTCCCCCTGATGCAGCTGCTCAAAATGCCTGCGCTGCTCCACCCTGTGAGACTGGGGTACATATTTCTCCAAGAAGATAGTGGAGAAATGCTGTCAGGTGAGGGGTGCTGAACCAACAGGCCTACGTTTCTCAAAAAACTCCCACTAAGTGAAAGCAGACTGAAAAGTAGCAAACGAGACCCCACTGGTCTCCAGAATCCTGACAGTATGAAGCATCCTCTAACACTTATCCAGAAAACCTGGGGCATCCTTGCCCTCAGAACCACTGAATGATGGAGACTGTAGTCTACTAAATCACTCCAGTCTATGCTGCTCATCCTCTGGCATAGTCGGAACCATGAAGTCCCGAACTGAGGAAACCGGCTGGGCAGGAACCGCCCCCGGTGTCTGGTGGCCCTGAATAACCTGCTCAGGTGTATGGGCAACTGGAGACTGACTGCCTTCCCTGGCTTGAGAAGTAGTGGAAACTGCCTGAGCAAGGGTGGTACATACTGTCAAGATCTGATCCAAGGTCTCCTGAAGACCCAGAATAATCATAGGCATTGCTGGTGCCTGAGTCTATCCCGCTGGAGCATCTGTGGCGGGGACCTGATCCTGAATAGTAGGGGGATCAACTGGTACTGCCCTGGCTGTTGCACGGGCTGGTCCCCTACCTCTATCACGGCCTCGACCACGGTCTCGACCTCTCATCGGTCTCGCCGGTGGCTGATCACCCTTATTGGTAGCGCGAGTCCTCACCATCTGTGAGAGAATGTGATAATAGGCTAAAAGTGTATGGTTTGGCTTATGTGATAATCTAACTTAATGATGCTTTACTGTCTTAAGTATGTGAAATAAGGATAAAATGTGCTTTAATGGTGACTTGTGTGTTTCAAAGGAGTGTAATACCGTAAGAAAAGCGTATGACGGTGATCCGGGCAAGAATTCAAGTAGAATAAACCATGGGGGTACCTTTTGGATGAATTGAAGACTGAAGACTCAGAGATGAATGCGGAGACATTGGAAAACCCTACTAGCGCGGGCATTAGAGCGCCCGCGCTAGTGCAGCTCTCATGAGGTAGTGAAGAACCCTTTTAGCGCGGGCACTAGCACGACATAAGCACGCCCGCACTTGTCCAGCGATCCATAGGCAGACAGAAACCCCACTAGCACGAGCATAGCGCAGCCTTAGCGCGCCCGCGCTAGTCCAGACGCGTGAAGCATTATTTCAGGGGTAAATTTGGAAGTCCAGGCCATTATACATCAACTATATAAGGTCCACTTCACCCAAGAGAAGGGGAGAATCAGGTTTTAGAGTTTAGAACACCAAAAAAAGCAAAGGCAAGAGGCAAGGAGGCAATTGGGGCATCAATCCTTATTTTCTTCTTTTGTTATTTTGCCATTGACTATGGATTCCTTTGTAGTTTTCATTGCTATTATGTGTAGCTAAATACTTTAATATAAGGTTTTGGTGAAACCTATTGGGGATGAACTCGTTGGCATGTTAATATAGTTTTGAGTTGGTTATTTATCTCTATTTGTTCAACTACGTTTTGATATTAGTTAGTTGAAGGGCCCTCAACTAGCGGTTCCTATTTATTATGTATCTGCTTGAGAGAGAGTGCATATTTAGGTAGTTGTTGAATAACATCACTCCAGGAGTATAGACAAGAGTCATAACCGAGGGTTTAGAGGTTGGGTTAGAGATAATATACCTCGGGTGCAATCTAAAGTGAGCTGTAACGTAAATATAGCTAGCGTAGCTCGAGAGAGTGTGACGGGTAAATTATCATAAATGCTCGAGAGAGATATACGATAGCTGGAGAGTTCATGGTTGATAGATACAACCAAGTCAAAGCTATAGGAACATACAACTAGAGAAAGTACCAACGGGGGAACTATTGCCTTAGACCTTTATTCCAATTGTTTACAATTGTTGTTAGTTAATCTTAGTTTAGCAATTTCATTGATCTTAGTGGTAATTACAACATCGATTATTATTCATAAAGTTTGAGGAAGTTGATTAAGTGAGAGTTTAGTATTTTAATGGCTTTCGTGATACGTTAATTCCCTGTGGGATCGACTCTGGGCTTAATACTCCGGATTATATTTGCAACGCCCGCTTAGTCTTTTATTAGACACAATTGAGCGTGATCAAATTTTGGTGCCGTTTCCGGGGACTTGACGGTATTATTGAGATAGTGAAGAAAAATACAAAAATTCTCAATTTAAGTCAAGTTTCTTTGATTTCACTCATTTATTGAAATTCTAACGTTTGTTGAACTGGTGGTACAGGGGCATTCCTAGGAACTCTTCGAGAACTGGTGACGTGTTTGAAGCTTTACCAAACCCCGAAATGATTTTCAGGGCATTGAACAAAGCCAATCGGAGAAACAGACAACAGACAAACATTGAACCAATTGAACTGAATATGGCATAATTGAACAATAGAGCTAACATTATTGATGAGGTTCAGGGTGATGGGTTGATCAACCCTGCAGCAAGAAATGTTGTGCCTCGGGCGCCCATTGCACATGAGGCGCCATTATACGACTGGGTGCAACCCACAGCTGACAACTTGGGTACCATGATTGTGGTCCATCATATTGAAGAAAAATCTTTTCAGATCACGAATAATATGTTGCATTTGTTGCAGAATAAGGGACTATTTTCGGGGTCGTATGCCGAGGACCCTCAACAACATTTGAAGAACTTCTTGTCCATATGCAAAACCCAGCGACAGCCGAATGTTACCCTGGATGCTTTAAGACTGTTATTGTTTCCGTTCTCGGTAACAGGTGTTGCTCAGACTTGGCTAAATTCTCCCCCCATCAATTCTATTACTACATAGGAGGATTTGGTCAAGCAATTTATGGGAAAATTTCATCCTCCCAACAAGACAGCACAACAAATAGACGAGATAATAAGTTTCAGACAAAAGCCCATGGAAACACTACAAGAGACATGGAGAGATTTAAAGGGATGCTGGTTATTTGTCCACACCATGGTATTCCTGAGCAAATGTTGGGGAAGAGATTCTACATGGGTTTAGCAGATAGTGTGAAAGCCAACATTGATGCCTTGACAAGTGGGGCTTACCTCAGCAAAACATGGAGAGAGTGCCAAAGCTTACTTGACACAATGGCACAAAATTCATGATGGACCACCAGGGGTGCACCTATCACCCCAATTGTTCACTCGGTGCCATTAGACCCATCTAATACTATGGCTGAGAACATGGCTACATTGATGACTCAGATGAGTATTCTCACAAATAAGGTGGAGGAATCAGGCGTGAAGCAGATACTACCAATGGGGGATTGTGCACATCTTGTGTAAGTCAACCTATGGGTAATCACTGGAATGCAAACTGCAATCAAGCTCCCTACCCTGAAGACATGAACTATGTGTCAAATTATGGAGGTCAGAGACAGGGAGGTCAGAACTGGGGTCAGCAGGTTCAACCTTATAGACCACCTCATCTGCAGCACAACAATGGGAACATGGGTTCCATGAGACCTCAGGGTAACATGTCACCTTACCAACAATCTCAGGGATACAACAACCAGGCTCAGCAAAAAGCTTATAATCCCCCTCAGCAACAACATGGGGGGGAGATAAGAAGATAGGTTCTACAGGTTAGAAGCTATGATGTAACAGGTTATTGGGTCAACTGCAAAGATCAGTGAAAGAGTAGATTCCCATGACTCAGCCATTAAAAATATCGAGGTGCAGCTGGGGAAAATTTCAAATGCAGTGAACAATCGTCCTCATGTAACTTTACCTGCTGATACTCAAGTGAATCCAAGGGACCAGGGCCCAAAGAAGCTAATGGCAGTGAGTCTCCACAATGGCAGAGACCTGGATCTGGAACAGGAGATGGTGCGTGAAAGCAGACAGACAGATACACTAGTGCAAGTGCCTATTGAAATTGATGACTCGACTCATTTGACCAAGGTAACAGTACAGCCAGCTGAAAGAGAATCCAGTAAGCAAAGTGAAGCTGAGAAAGAATTAGAGGAAATCACAGAGCCAGCAGTAGAGGTGGTGGTTGAAAAGGAAAAAGAACAGATAGCAGGAAAGAAGAGACCGCCAGCTCCATTCCCTCAAAGGCTGGCGAAATACCAGAAGGATGAGCAGTATAAGAAGTTCTTGGACATGTTAAAGCAAATACAGGTAAATATCCCTTTGATTGATGCGTTGAAGGAAATGCCTGGCTTTGCTAAAATGATGAAGGACTTGATGTCTAGAAAATTTGACTTCCAAGATCTAGCTATTGTCACCCTTATCTAGACTTGTAGTGCGGTGGTGATGCGTCCTATTGCTGAAAAATTGTCTGACCCAGGGAGTTTTACAATTCCTTGTACCATTGGCAACTTTGCTTTCGCCAAAGCTCTATGTGACTTGGGGGCCAACATTAATCTGATGCCGCTGACCATCTATAAAAGAATGGGGATTAATAGAGCCAGACCTACCTCCATGTTGTTGCAACTTGCTGATAGGACGGTGAAGAGACCGTCGGGTATTCTGGACGATGTGTTAGTGCAAGTGGGGAAGTTTTTTTTCCCTGTTGACTTTGTGATCCTAGACTGTCGGGTAGATGAGGAAATTCCCATAATCTTGGGAAGGACATTCTTGGCCACAGGCAGAGCCCTCATTGATTGTGAGACTGGTGAGCTTAAGATGAGGCTCAATGATGAAGAAATCACGTTCAACATGAAGAAGTCTACGAGGCGGCCAATTGAGTTCTTCAACTGCTCTCTTATTGATGTCGTGGACGTGATACTGGAAGAAGATGATGCATCCTTGACTTCTGGGGAATCCTTTGACTGCATGTTTGATGAACTTAGATGATGTGAACGGTGAGGAACTAGCAGAATGGGTATTAGCACTGGAAGGAAAAGGGGCATGGTCGAGGGCTCTCGAAATTGAACCATTACACTTGGAAAAGAGAGAGAGTCTGCCAGCCAAGCCCTCAGTTGAAGAACCACCCAAGTTAGAGCTGAAGCCTTTACCAGCTCATCTCAGGTATGCGTTTCTTGGACCTAACTCTACATTACCTGTTACTATCTCATCTGGTTTGTTAGATGTGCAGGAACAACAGTTGTTACAGGTACTTTCAGAATCCAAGACTGCCATTGGTTGGACCATGGCAGATATCAAAGGGATCAGCCCAGCCTATTACATGCACAAGATTCTCCTGGAAGAGGGACACATACCTTCTAGGGAACACTAAAGGCGCTTGAACCCAAATATGAAGGAAGTGGTGAAGAAGGAAATTATAAAGTGGTTAGATGCGGGAATCATTTTCCCCATCTCTGACAGCAGCTGGGTTAGCCCAGTACAGTGTGTACCAAAGAAGGATGGTATGACGGTGGTAAAGAATGATAAAAATGAGCTTATATCCACTAGAACCGTCACGGGTTGGAGAATATGCATGGACTACAGAAAGTTGAACCTTGCCACCCGCAAAGACCACTTCCCACTTTCCTTCATTGATCAGATGCTCGACCGGCTATCAGGGAGGTCTCATTTTTGTTTCCTTGACGGGTATTTGGGGTACAACCAGATTTCTATTGCCCCGGAGGATAGGGAAAAGACCTCCTTCACATGCCCTTATGGGGTGTTTGATTTCAGGAGGATGCCATTTGGCCTCTGCAATGCACCTGAAACATTCCAACGGTGCAGTATGGCCATTTTCACATACATGGTGGACGATATTATGGAGGTCTTCATGGACAATTTCTCAATGGTGGGAAATTCATTTGATGAATGCCTAGAAAATTTAAATCGTGTACTGAAGAGGTGCATCGAGACGAACCTAGTGCTGAATTGGGAGAAGTGCCATTTCATGGTACCAGAAGGAATCGTCTCGGGACACTTGGTTTCGAGTAAAGGTATTTAGGTGGACAGAGCCAAGGTAGACGCGATTGAAATACTCCCACCGCCCACGTCAGTCAAAGATATTCATAGCTTCCTGGGACACGCCGGATTCTACCGGCGATTCATCAAGGATTTCTCCAAAATTGCCAACCCTCTCTGTAAGTTGCTAGAAAAATATAACCCATTTGTGTTTTCTGATGATTGCAAGGTGGCTTTGAGGAGCTAAAGAAGCGGTTATTCACAGCACCGATTATAGTTGCCCCCGACTGGGAGAAACCATTCGAACTCATGTGTGATGCTAGTAACTATGCTGTGGGAGCTGTGTTGGTTCAGCTCAGAGATAAGGTAATGAACCCAATTTACTACGCAAGTAGGACGTTGAGTGGAGCTCAGGTGAATTACACGGTAACAGAAAAAGAGATGTTGACTGTAATGTTTGCCTTTGACAAGTTCAGGTCTTACCTGATCAGGTCAAAGGTGATCGTGTACACTGATCACGCAGCCATTTGGTACTTAGTCGAGAAACGAGAGTCTAAGCTACGCCTAATTCGTTGGGTACCGCTTTTGCAAGAGTTTGACTTGGAGATTCGTGACCGTAAGGGAACGGAGAACCAAGTCGCTGATCATTTGTCACGCCTTGAAGGTGCTGAAAAGGCACCTGAGTCTGAGGATATTCTGGAAACCTTTCCAGATGAGCAGCTGCTAGCCACATGTGTGGGAGAGGTGCCATGGTACGCAGATATTGCTAATTACCTGGCATGCGGCATCGACCCATATGAGCTCTCCTCTGTGCAAAAGAAACAATTTTATCGTGACTGCCGAAACTACTATTGGGACGAACCGTATTTGTTCAGAATTTGTACTGATAACATGATCCAGAGATGCGTCCCCGAGATAGAACAATTTTTTGTTTTGCAGGCTTGTCACGTGTCACCTTATGGGGGACACTTTGGAGGAGTCCGGACAGCAGCAAAGGTGTTAGAGACCGGTTTCTACTGGCCAACAATTTTTAAGGATGCCCACCAGTGGGTAAAAGGATGCAACGAATGCCAAAGAACGGAAAACATATCATGTCGACATGAGATGCCTATGAAACCAATTCAGGAAATTGAGGTGTTCGATGTTTGGGGGATCGATTTCATGGGTCCCTTTGCAAGCTCTTACGGCAATAAGTACATACTTGTTTCTGTAGATTACATGTCCAAATGGGTGGAAGCTGCAGCATTCCTCACCAATGATTCGAGAGTGGTGGTGGGATTTTTGAAGAAGAATATTTTCACCCAGTTTGGGATTTCGAGAGCCATTATAAGTGATGGGGGCACACACTTTTGCAATCGTGTCTTTGAGAAGTTGCTGGATAAATATGATGTGTGCCACAGGGTGGCCACCCCGTATCACCCCCAAATTAGTGGGCAGGTAGAGGTCTCTAACCGAGAGATCAAGAGTGTGCTCACGAAAACTGTAAACGCCACAAGAACGGATTGGGAGAAAAAGCTTGACGATGCACTCTGGGCCTATAGGACCGCATTCAAAACACCAATCGGTATATCCCCATACAAGTTGGTATTTGGGAAGGCGTGTCATCTGCCTGTGGAGCTAGAACTTCAAGCTTGGGGGGCCCTAAAGCAATTGAACATGGACCCCGATGCTGCTGGGGAAAATAGACGAACAGAGCTGCATGAGCTGGAGGAATTCAGATATCACGTTTTTGAAAGGACGAGGATATACAAGGAAAGAATGAAGAGGCTACATGACAAGCACATTGTGGACAGAAATTTCAAACCGGGAGACAAGGTATTATTGTACAATTCAAGGTTGAGACTGTTTCCTGGTAAGCTTAAGTCCCGATAGTCTGGGCCATTCAGTGTTACCGGAGTGTTCCCGTATGGGGCTGTGGAGATAACTAGTGAAAATGGCACCGACACCTTCAAGGTTAATGGCCAACGACGCAAACTGTATGTGGGAATGGATGACACAAAAGAGTTGTCTGAGGTGTGTCTCGATGAACCACAAAGGTTAACCGATCCTTAATTTTGCCTACTCTGCATTGTGCCGCGACATTAAATCAGGCTCTTCATGGGAGGCAACCCATTGACTGTTTTACCCGTCGTGCCGGGTCATTAAGTCAAGCGCTGGTTGGGAGACAACCTAACATTTATAGTGTTTATAGTGTAGATACTAACATGTGCAGGTGTTCGAGAAAAGGGGCGGGAAAAATCCCCCAAGGATGAAGAAAACAAAGTAATATAGATGGGGACGCCTGGACTAGCACGCCAGTGCTAAGCCAGCGCTAAGGCAGCGCTAGTCAGGTTTTACACTGCCCCAGCTTCAATTCCACTAGCGTGGCCACGCTAATCCAGCACTAAGCCTGTGCTAGTGGGGTTTTACACTGCCCCAAGTATTCCTTCACTAGCGCGGCACTAACCCAGCAATAAGACCACGCTAGTGACATTTTCCACTACCCCACGATGCCTTCCACTAGCGCGCCCGCGCTAAGGCCGCGCTAGTGGACTCGAACCCAGGTAAGTTTTTTTTTAATTTTGTTATTTTCTCTTTTTTTTTCTTTTACCCAAATAAGTTAAACCCTACCCAACCGCCCCATCCCTCTCACTTACCCCCACATTCTCTCTCCTCCTCTCACATAAACCCTTTCCCCCTTCTTCTTCTTCTTATTCTTCTTCTTCTTCTTCTTCTTCTTCTTCTTCTTCTTCTTCTTCTTCTTCTTCTTCTTCTTCTTCCTTCCCCCTAAATTTATCCCTCCTCCTCCACACTTAGAAAAATCTAGGCCTAAGAAAAACCCACTCACATGAAACCCTTCACCACCCTTTGACTTTCCTCCTCTCATTCTCTCTACAGGTATGTACTTCTTCCTTTGATTTTGTTTTTTTATTTTTCAATTTCGTTTTAGCTTTCTTTTCTTTATTTTTTGCTTTGTATGGTAGAATGTAGTCTTAGTCTTGGGTAGATATACTTGATAGTAGTTGTGTAGGTCTGAGAACTCGCAACTCATGAATGGTGGGGGTGATGTGTGTTTATTGGGGTAATGTGGTGGTGCTTATTATGCTTTAGTAAAGGTGTGGGCTTAAACGTAGCCATTTCCCACCACATGTTTATAAAAATGCCTCTTTGGAGGAAGTGTAGTGACCAATTTCGTGGTGAAGTCTGAGTAGCCATGGGTTTGGTCACCCGTTTGTACTAAGCTGATAATGGCCGTTTTGCAGGTACCATGCCACCCCGAAAGCGCCAAGCCACTGGATCCTCCTCCAGCTGCCCTCCTCAAGCCAACACCGGAGGCCGGCCTCAAAAATCCGTTGACTCAAGGCCCTTCGACAGTCAGAAATCCATCTCGGCCAAAGCCAAGGACCGATTGAGAAAAAAAGAGGCCAAAACAATTGTGCCGGAACAGGCCATGGACCCCAGGGAATTAGGGAACCCCTGTCCCAATATACCCGTCGAGCTGAGGCGACGAGGACTATAAATATTCATGGAGGAGCCTGCTGTGGCTAATGTTACTCTTGTTCGGGAGTTCTACACGAACCTTCTGGAACACGTGAATCATGCTGTGACTGTGCGCAAGAGACCTGTCGATGCCTCCCTAGACACCATCCAATTCTGTACAGGCTACCTCCACCAGTTGAGGGGTATGTGGACGGCTACTAAACATTCAGTGGACAATACACTCCCTGGTCTACTTTCACTGATATCATATGTCAAACAGGGGCCACTTTACAATGGTACAAGTACGGGAACAAGTTCCACTCCTCGGCCCTCAAGTTTGAGGCCAAGTGCTGGGTGTACTTCATAAACAGCCGCCTCCTACCCTCTAAGAAACTGTCTGAGGTGAACATACCTCGAGGGTGCCTCTTTGGTGTTTCATGACCAATGCCCCATTAGACGTGGCCAGAGTTATACATGATGAAATGTTCCAACGTTTCAAGGTTCCACGATACGGGTTATACTATCCGTCCCTGGTTACCCGATTATGTCTTCAGGCAAATGTGCCTTATAACCCGTCTATAGACGATCAAGTCCCTTCAGTGCATCCATTCACGACAAAGAGGGTCAAAATTGGCAAGGGACCGGTAGCACCGAAAGAGTTGGATGGGGACAATTCTGATGATATTAATGAGAAGGAGGAGGATGACGCGAATCCATACAAGGCTGATGACGAGGTGGAGATTGTGGGTGAAAACAGCGCCACTACAGGCTGCGGAAGTTGCAGGCCCATCTGGGTCCAGTCGGGGACAACGGTTGGACCGCTTAGAGCACGATGTAGCTGGGCTGAGGACCTCGGTAGCTGACTTGGGTACAAGAGTAGATGAGACGGCCACTCAGCAGAGGAGATCAGAAAAGAAAATCATTGGTTGGCTCCGTGCTTTGGGTCGGGCGTGCAAGGTCGACGCCGTCTCCATCTCCGATCAAGATTGATCTGTTAGGGAAGTTCCCTCTCCTTTACTATGTTTTGTTTGGCCATGAGGACATGTCCTTATTTTAAGTGCGGGGTGGGGGTGGATTCCCTCTATGTATGTTGTATTTGTAGATATGTTAATTTAGTTATTTTGATTTGGCACGTTACAATTGTAGGTTAGTATTAATTTTGTAGTGATTTCTAGGTGTAAATAATTATATTCTATCATCTTGGCCTGACGATGGATCCATGTTCCAGGAGTTCTTGAGGGTCCAAGGCGGTTACCAAAAAAAAAAAGATATATGTAGAGGACTCTTCCCGACGACGGACTTCTTAGGTAGTTTTCTTGAGGGAAGTTAGTCCAAAGAAAATACCAAAAAGATATTTTTATTGTTTATTTATTTTCGTTTGTAGGTAGTGTAGTAACTCCCCCTTGGTTTTTATTTTGACCTCGGTTCTCTTCCAAGGGTTTAGTTTGAACCGGGTATAGCTAGCTTCTTCGTTTTCTTTTTAGTTGTTAGTAGGAACTTCTTGGGAAAGGAATTGAATGAGAAAAAGCAACCCTCACACACCCTAACACCATGACTCTTTGGGTGTGACGCTTAGGCTCTTTTGGTGACTCTTGTAGATTGCCTTAATGATGCATGTGCAACTATCTCGAATGCTTGATGGAGTGTGTTGAGAACCAATTTGGATTGAATTATGTGCCAAGTGTGTGTGAGATTATCTATATTATATTCTATGCTTACATTTGATAGCTAGAACTTGCCCCGTGTGTGTACAAATCGAAATAGAGGCTTGTTTAGTCCGAGAAGGGATATAGGCATTTCCTTGTAATCTAGAAAAATTATGTATCCACCTGAAAGTATTTGAACATAGTTAACCATGTTTGAGCCTATGAGCCTATTTCTTTTCTAACCATGTGATGAGCCATATCAAGTGTTCGAGTATCCTGTCTGTTTGAACCTTGTACCTCCCTGGAGCACTTAGATTGTTTGTTGTGATGTAAAAGTCAAAGTGTGGGGTAGAGGTTTGGTTTGTAAGGAAACACAAGTCAATAGAGTAAAAGGTGCAAAGTTGAAAAGAAATTGAATGCAAAAGTGAAATCCACTTAGAAAAAAAAAATAATATAAGAAAAAGAACAATCACAATTTGTAGTCCTTCGCAGTGAGTGGTAGAAAAAAAAACAAAACAAAACAAAAAGTTGCACTTGAGAAGAATAGGGGTAATCATGAAACAAAGTGTGGTGAAAAGTCTGGTAACACGGGAGAAATGGGTGGAATGTTAATGTAAATGTATTAAAAGTGCTTAGGGAGGTTAGTCACTACACCCAAATGTATCCTACCAGTCCCTTAGCCTACATTACAACCAAGTAAAGACCTATTGATCTTGGACTAAACGAACTCGATTAGGGGAGTATTACACTACGGGCAAGCCTATGGTGTGTCTGTGTAGCATATGAATGTTCTGTGTGAGAGTGAGCGAATTTTTCCTATCTAAAAGTTCCTGTTGTTTTGAAAATTATATGTTATGGAACTACTCTCAAATGTGTGATGTGAGGGCACGTGATTCATGAAAAAAAGGTAAGTCTTGACCCCCTGCAAAGCAATATGAGAAAGTAAAACATGACACGGCATGAGAGAGTCGCCATTTGAGGTATGGATGTTACACTGCGAGAGATGCTTGTGACTTGGTTGTGGGGTGTCACTGTACGGAAGCGGTTGATGAAAAGAGGCCGAGTAAAAATGTAGTGGATTGCTTGAGGACTAGCAATGATTTAAGTGTGGGGTGTTGATAATAGGCTACAAGTGTATGGTTTGGCTTATGTTATACTCTAACTTATTGATGCTTTACTGTCTTAAGTATGTGAAATAAGGATAAAATGTGCTCTAATGGTGACTTGTGTGTTTCACAGGAGTGCAATACCGTAAGGAAAGCTTATGACGGTGATCCAGGCAAGAATTGAAGTAGAATAGACCATGGGGTACCTTTTGGATGAATTGAAGACTGAAGACTCAGGGATGAATGCGGAGACAGTGGAAAACCCTACTAGCGTGGGCATTAGCGCACCCGCGCTAGTTCAGATCTCATGAGGCAATGAAGAACTCTTTTAGTGCAGGCACTAGCGTTGAATTAGCACGCCCGCGCTAGTCCAGCGATCCAGAGGCAGACAGAAACCCCACGAGCGCGGGCATAGCGCGGCCTTAGCGTGCCCGCGCTAGTCCAGACGCATGAGGCATTATTTCAGGGGTAAATTTGGAAAGTTCCAGGCCATTCTACATCAATTATATAAGGTCCACTTCGCCCAAGAGAAGGGGAGAATCAGGTTTTAGAGTTTAGAACACCAAAAAAAGCGAAGGCAAGAGGCAAGGAGGCAATTGGGGCATCAATCCTTATTTTCTTCTTTTGTTATTTTTCCATTGACTATGGATTCCTTTGTAGTTTTCATTGCTATTATGTGTAGGTAAATACTTTAATCTAAGGTTTTGGTGAAACCTGTTGGGGATGAACTCGTTGACATGTTAATATAGTTTTGAGTTGGTTATTTATCTCTATTTGTTCAACTACATTTTGATTGTAGTTAGTTGAAGGGTCCTCAAGTAGCGGTTACTATTTATTATGTATCTGCTTGAGAGGGAGTGCATATTTAGGTAGTTGTTGAACAACATCACTCCCGGAGTATAGACGGGAGTCATAACCGAGGGTTTAGAGGTTGGGTTAGAGATAATATACCTTGGGTGCAATCTAAAGTGAGCTGTAACGTAAATATAGCTAGCGTAGCTCGAGAGAGTGCGACTAGTAAATTATCATAAATGCTCGAGAGAGATTTGCGATAGCTGGAGAGTTCATGGTTGATAGAGACAACCAAGTCAAAGCTATTGGAACATACAACTAAGGAAAGTAGCAACGGGGGAAACCATTGCCTTAGACCTTTATTCCAATTGTTTACAACTGCTATTAGTTAATCTTAGTTTAGCAATTCCATTGATCTTAGTGGTAATTACAACGTCGATTATTATTCATAAAGTTTGAGGAAGTTGATTAAGTGAGAGTTTAGTATTTTAATGGCTTTCTTGATACGTTAATTCCCTGTGGGATTGACTCTGGGCTTAATACCCCGGATTATATTTACAACGCCCGCTTAGTCTTTTATTAGACATAGTTGAGCGTGATCAGAATGAAACAACAAAAGTTTAGATTTCCAGAATCAACAAATTGGCACGATAGAATTCACGAAAATGAGATTGTTCCTAAGGGTTCTGCAGCCTCTCGAAGATAAGTACAGACGTCTCCGTACTGATCCCCAAGACTCTACTAAACCTGCTCATGACCGTTGTGTCCTATGTAACCTAGGCTCTGATACCAACTTGTCACGATCCAAAATCCTAAGCTGGCCGTGATAGCGCCTATCATGGAACTAGGCTAGCAACCATTTCAGACTATCACAATAATTCATAATTTCCCAAAAATAGCAGATTTTAAAAACAACAATGTGACATGAAAATTTATACACTTTCCCAAAACCTGGAGTCAACTGTCATGAGCATCTAGGACTATAAATACAATGTAAAACATGGTGACTTGCTACTACAAAAGTCTGAAGTACAAAAGACAAAAATTATGATCTGAGGAAAGGAAAGGAAAGGAGGAGAGCTGGGGATGATGAGTAGCTACCTCGATCCTCGAACAAACTCCAGGCGTGTCCGAAAATCAACTAGTGAGATGGTCTGGTACCTGGATCTGCACACAGAGGTGCAGGGAGTAACGTGAGTATGCCAACTAAGTAAGTAATCAAAGTAACTAAAAACTTGAGTGTAGTGACGAGCATTTATAAATCATGTAAATACATATAATGAATAACGGTGGAAATGAATAAATCAAGTCAGGAATCTACATTTCGAATATTTCATAAAAATCCAGTTTCCATTTAAAAATATCACATAAAATCATTTGTCCAACTTTATCATCAGAGGCTTAGTGTAAAGAAGAGTGAAAAATAGTAGTTTCATAAAATATAAGCCCCTCGGGCACAATATCACTCACAATAAAGCCTCTCGGGCAAGCCTCTCAGTCACTCGTGACTCCACTATCAGAATCTCATGTTGTCACTTAAACACTCGTACACAACAAGTACCATGAATACACACAACTGCTGCGGCTGGCAGCCCGATCCAATACATATATATATATATATATATATATATATATATATATATATATATA
>ML390021.1:86358-117267 GCA_005239525.1 Nicotiana knightiana | reverse complement strand
GAAAAGAACTCAAGTAGATATAACATAACTGCTCAGCATATATACTTTCACTTCCCAAAACCAGGAATGTCACTATAGTCACAAGTTCTGTACTAAATGTAGCTCTATACAAGGAAACAGTGGAAAAATGCATGTCTTCTATACCTATACTAGAGTAGAAGGGTACTCGTGGGATTCTGCGCAGGAGGCAGAATTACCTCNTGAAAAATAATAGAATCAATAAAATAAAGACAGAAAAGAACTCAAGTAGATATAACATAACTGCTCAGCATATATACTTTCACTTCCCAAAACCAGGAATGTCACTATAGTCACAAGTTCTGTACTAAATGTAGCTCTATACAAGGAAACAGTGGAAAAATGCATGTCTTCTATACCTATACTAGAGTAGAAGGGTACTCGTGGGATTCTGCGCAGGAGGCAGAATTACCTCGCAGTCTCCTGGCAGCTGCTAGAATGACTCCTAGCCACGATACTAGGTGCTGGTACCTGGATCTGCACATGGGGAAAACATGCGTAGGAAAGGGCGTGAGTACTCCACATTCGGTAATCCTTAAGTGCCAAGCCTAACCCCACTCGTGTAGTGATGAGCTCAGTTTGAGGCCCTGCTGAGTTTTTAAAACAAGTCAGTATACAATTTAAAACAGCAAAATATAGATAAGCAATGATAAGCAGGATTAATGGAAACATGAAGAATTAATAATGGAAGGAGAGCCTTCGGCTCAACCCATCATATATCTCAACAGTATATGTGCATTGTAGTACACGGGGAAAGCTCCCGGATCTCAGTCCATAGTCCCAATTGAAATATGCTATGCAATACAGAAGAAAGCTCCCGGATCTCCTTCCGTAGTCCCAATTTAAATATGCATTTCAGTACAGGGGGAAAGCTCCCAAATCTCTGTCTATAGTCCCAATTTAAATATGCAATGTAGAAGTATGTAGGATACGGTTTAATTAAACAGTCCAGGAAAACAACAGGCAAGAATAGAGTAAAGCTACCTAAGCATGGTGCAACTAGTAGCAAATAAGAGGAAATCAAGTAAGGACAGGTAGGCATGCTTACTCTTAAGCTAACTACTCAGTTAAGACAGGAAACAGTAATATATGGATGAAAATGAGTGATTTCATGGAAGTAAAAATAGTATTTTAGCAACAATGACCCGTGTACGCACTCGTCACCTTACGTACACGGCATCCACATAACAAAAATGAGTATAAAAATACCTAAGGGCAAGTCCGAAACATAGAGTTAGGAAAGCCACTTGCCTTGACTGCGCTAATCAACTCAATACCACGCTCTTGCCACGAGTATCTGACTCCGGGTGGCCCAAATCTATTCAAATCGATTGCATGGTTTAAATATCACTTCAAGGGAACAAAATAGCTAATTATTTTTTAGCTAATACGCGAAATTAGGAAATTCGCTCAAAAAGTAACCCGGGCCCACATCTCGCAATCGGGTAAAATTTATATTTCCCGAATACCCATTTGTTCATGAACCCACTCGAACATGAATCAACGAAATACAATGTCTAAATCTCCCTAAATCCTCAGATTTCTACTTGGGAACATTTCATCCCAATTTCTTGGTTTTTCATCCAATTTCATTGATTAGATTGAGGAAATTGATAGAGATTATTGATATACAAATGGATTAAGGTTAGAAAACATTGCCTATGGTTCTCCTCGTCAAATCTCACTGAAAATCGCCAAGTTCCGAACTCACAATCGATTTTGAAATTATGAATTTCAAACCCTCGGAGTTTTTGGTATAACCAGCCCAAATATTTTGCACCTGCGACAGTAGGATCGCACCTATGGTGCCGCACTTGTGGAAACACAATCGCAGGTGCGAAAACTCATTAAACGACCTGGGGTCGCACCTGCGGTGGTTGGGTCGCAAGTGCGGCTCTACACCTGCGGATACTCTTCCGCGCGTGCGAGTCAGGCCAACCTAAGCTACATCCGCACCTGCGCGCTGCCTCTTCGCACCTATGTGTCCGCACCTGCGGAAATACTATCGCAGGTGCGAGACACCAGAACTAGAACGGTTCAGCTACTCTCAAAGTCCAAAACTCACCCGTTGGACATCCAAAACAACCCGGCGATTTCCGGTTGGCAGTGGAAATTAGCTATCGGGATTGGAATGGAATTCTGAAAGTTGTAACAGGTTCGTAGTGTCATTTTGGAAGTTTTTGCAAATTTTCAAGTAAATCGGACGTGGTTTAGATGGTCTCAACATCGTTGGCGAAATTTGGAAGCTTCTAAGTTCTTCAGCTTGAATTCGAGGTTGATTTAGTGTTTTGGCATTGTTTTGAGTGGTTTGAAGGCTCGACTAAGTTGGAATAAGGTTATGGGATGTTTTAGCATGTTTGGTTGAGGTCCCGATGGCCTCGGGTGAGTTTCAGGGGGTCAACGGACCAAAACATGGATTTAAACTTGGCAGATTTTCTAGTGTTGTTCCAGAGAAATTTTTTTCATCGCGTTAGCAGGTGGGATGCCGCGTTCGCGAAGAGTAATTTGGGGGCTGAGGATTTTGTTCTACACATTCACGAAGTGGACGCAAACGCAAGAGTCTGAATGGAGGAAGCACCGCGTTCGCGGTCACAGGCCCGCGCTCGCGAAGAGGAGTTGGAAATTGGGGACCCTGGGTCCTTAGTCTACGCGTTCGCAAGGTAGGGATCACGTTCTTGATGTTTTGAGGTTTGTAAAGATTTTCATTCGTGAAGCATTGTCCGTGTTCGCGAAGAGTTAAGTGGGAGGTAGTCGAGGTTGGTCTACCCGAACGCGAGAGGACCATCGCATTCGCGATGAAGAAAAGCCTAGGCAGACAGTTTTATATTCAACAATCGAGTGTTTAACTCCAAAACCTCAATAACCATTGAAGACCTTGGGAGAAGGCAAATTTTGAAGAGATTTTCAGTAGAGTGATTGGGGTAAGTATTTCTCACTTGGTTTTGGTTCAGTTCCATGATTTAATCTTGAATTTCATCATTTAATTTGGGGAATTGGAGTGGTAATTGGGGGAAAGATAAAAGAAAAGTTTGAGAATTCTTTTGGGGATTTGAATGGGAATTTGAGGTCGGTTCTCGATGAATTTTATATGGGTAGACTTCTGAGTGAATAAGGATTCTAGTTTTATGATTTTTATCGAATTCCGAGATGTGGGTCCGGGGGTCGGATTTGGCCAATTTCGGGATATTTTGTTAAATTTGATCATTTTCGAGTGGTCTTTGTTCCTTTATCATATATTTATTATATATATCTGGTTTGATTAGATTCGGAGCGATCGGAGGTCCCGTCTAGAGGCCAAAGCATCGCGGGTTAGGATTTTGGCCGGTTTGAGGTAAGTAATGATTGTAAATCTTGTCCTGAGGGTATGAAATCCGGATTTCACATCGTTCCACTATTTTTGAAGTGGCGCACATGCTAGATGACGAGCGTGTGGCATGCACCATAGGGATTGTGACTTGGTCCGTCCCGTAGCAACTATTAAGTTGCGTATTTGACTGAAAACTATATGATATTTCGTGTTTTCTTGATGGTATTACCGTTTTTGGGCTGAATGCCGTATTTGGGCCTCGTGCCAAGTTGTTATGACCCTTAGGAGCTTTTACTGTTATTTCCTCACTGTTCTGATTTCAAATCTATACTCAGTCATGCTATTTTAAACTGATCTCGAAACTCAGTTTCATTCACACTGTTTGATGTATAAAATGATATTTGGGTCGAGCACTTTGTTTTAATTATAGCCCGAGTGGCTGGAGAGGTTTTTGACTGAGTGAGGTCGGGGGCCTGATTTGTGAGGATATGATATGGGATCGGGCTGCGCGTCGCATCATATTGTTACTGATTCATGATTATTTGAGGCTGAGGGCCTGATTGATTTACGCCACTAGGTGGCTTGTTATAGTTCTTGGGCTGTAGGAGCCCCTCCGGAGTCTGTACACCCCCAGTGAGCGTAGGTACCCTGAGTGAGTGATGTGATGTTGCCCGAGAGGCTGTTCTTGATTCATGTTGTGCCCTCGGGGCTGATTACGAGTGTTTGTAAGGTTGCCTGAGGGGTTGATTCTGAGTGATGTTATGCTTGAGGGCCAGTTTATGATACATGTTTTTGCCCGAGGGGCTATTTATGATTTCCATCATTTTTACTCTAAACCTCATTGAAACACTTTTGAAATTATTGGAAAAATATCTTCAAATGATTTTACCAAAAATCTGGTTTAAGCAAGATGATTTGACTTATACATTGTTTTGAAGGTAAGCTGTACATACTGTGATTCATGACATGGATTTATGTGTTTCTTATTACTTAGTCCTTATTTACATTTATTACTTACTGAGTTGGCGTACTCACATTACTCCCTGCACCTTGTGTTCAGATCCAGGGATTTCTGGACGGGATAGTGAGCACTGATTTATTCATCCGTCGCGGATATTCGGGGTCGACAAGGTAGATGCAGGGCGATCGCAACCTTGCTTCTCTCCCTCTTATGTTCCTTAGAATATATTAGTATTTTCCTGACTGTAATAGTCTTAGTTGTTTTTGGATGATCCTTGGTAGACGCTCGTGACTTGTGACACCCCGTGTTGGGCTTTGTTTGTTTCTTTTTCCGCACTTTTCATTTAAACTGATGTTATGAAGTTTTTATTAATTGATGGTTTAAAAAACACCTTTATTATGAAAGGTTAAATTATTCTGAAAATGTGTCGGCTGGACTAGTTCCACGATAGGCGCCATCACGACCGGCTGGTTTTGGGGTCGTGAAAAAAATAGTATCATCTTTTGTCAGTGAAATAGCTAACCTATAATTTAAATCTATCCGCTTAAATAGAACTTTTCAGATACGTAAACTTTTGTAATTAATACCTTGCAGTGAAATAAAATAAAATATATATCCTTAGAAAAGATAGACTGATACCTTTTTCACATTCAAATTCTGTCACGACCCAAGATTCATTATAGATCATGATAACACCTAACGATGTCGTCAGGCAAGCCAATAGTGAGTTATCAGATTAATTACTCTATTTTGAAATCAAGGGTTTCATTATTTAAATAGCACAAAATAGAATTTACATGGTGAAATAATATAAATTCTCTGAACCATCATGCTAAACCCCTAGTAGAAACCCCCAAAATACGGCGCCACATGTGCATGAGCTTTTTTTAAAGGAGTACGAATATAATACAACCTCTGTCCCGAATGTAATAAGACAGGATAAAATAAGTAATACAAGGGAGACTCGATGGAATGCGATGCTTAACCTAAAATACAGCTCACATGAAGTCTCCTCAACTGATGCGCCTACGCGCCAAGATGATCACCAAATGACCTGTCAGGTCCTGCACATTTAGTGCAAAAGTGGAACATGAGTACGTAAATCAACGAGTACCCAGTAAGTATCTAGCCTAACCCCGAATAAGTAGGGATGAGAGTGTGATGACCCAAAAGGGTCATCCCGTATATTCTATCTAATTCTGTGTTCTGAGGTCGTGAAAACCTCCTTCTATCTCACCTCAATTAGCGTGCATGGCCCGGGCGTGTAGCCGGGAAGCCTTTATGTGAGAAAAACTGATAAAAATGATAATTTTGTATTAGAAATTTGAATAAAGTTGAATTCAGTCAACGTTTTTGGTAAAGGAGAGAAAAAACGGATCTGGACCCGTGATTTGACGGTCCCGGAGGGTCCGTAGAAAAATATGGGACTTGGGCGTATGCTAAAAATGGAATTCCGAGGTCCCAAGCCTGAGAAATGAATTTTTTAAAGAAAAATATTTTCTGAAAATTATAAAGGGTTTTGAAAATGAAATTTTAGGTGAAACCTTTGATATCGGGCCCGTATTACGGTTCCGAAGCCCGGTACAGGTTTGATATGATTTATATGTGTTATCTGTGAAGTTTTAAAATAAACGGACTTTGTTTGGCGTTATTAGAATCTTAAATATAAAACTTAATGTTTATAGAAGTTTGAAGAATTTTCATGGATTTTTAGTTTAATTCATCGTGTTAGTGTTGTTTTATGTGGTTTGAAACCTCGAGTGAGTCCGTGTTAGATTATATGACTTGTGTGTGTGGTTGGACGGGGTCCCGGGGGACTCGGGTACATTTAGAACGCTCATCGGGTGTTAATAGCCCTTGGGAGACAGCTGAACCACTGTTGGTTCTGGTGTCTCGCACCTACGATGGACCTTCCGCAGGTGCGTACACGCAGGTGTGTCGAGGAGCTCGCAGGTGCGGACTTAGCCCAATCCCCCAATCCTCGCAGGTACGGCATGTTTTCCGCAGAGGCGGAGCCGCGAGTGCGGCCATTTGACCGCAGGTGCGACCCCGGGCTTTTTAGTGGGTTTTCGCACCTGCGATGGTATTTTTGCAAGTGGGGGACCGCAGGTGCAGTCCGAGGGGCGCAGGTGCAGAATTGCTGGACAATTATATCAGATCCGAGGGTTTATGTTATTTTCACCATTTTCGAATTGGAGAGCTCGGGAGAGGCGATTTTTGGAGGCTTTTGAACCTGGGNTTGATTGGGTTTTTGACCTCCGATTTGAGAGATTTTCATATGTTTAGACTCGTGAGTGAATGGGGGTCCGAAAAATATAATTTTTACTCGATTCCGAGACGTGGGCCCGGGGAACTTTTTGAGCGAATTTCCTAATTTTGCGTATTAACTTCGGACTTATTAATTATTTTGTTTCCTTGTGATGATATTTACTCTATTCAATCGAATTGTCTAGATTTGGGATACCCAGAGTTAGGTACTCGTGGCAAGAGCATGGTATTGAGTTGATTAGCACAGTCAAGGTAAGTATCTTGCCTAACATTGTGTGGGGGAACTACCCCTTAGGATTGAGTCTTCTATGTTGATTGTAGTCCGCGTACGCGAGGTGACGAGTGTGTACTCGAACTTATTTGCAAATAGATTGCCCTTTAGAGATTTTTGGGTCCTTATGCTCCCCGTATATGAATTGAATTTGTTATATCTGAATTTCCTGGTTTCTAGTCTCATCTCCTCATGTTCAAGTTAGAAGTACTTGCATAGCATTCCTTGTTTCTTATATGATCTTAATTGACTTAAATGAAGACTTCGTTTTTCCTACCGTTATGCTATGTCTTCCTTTATATGGTGCCTATTTACTGAGCATTGTTCAAACTGAGTTTATTCGGTGAAGCTAATTGTCTAAGTGAGATTGGTTACAGCTGATTCCCTTGCCGGGATGATTGGGTTTCTTGGTTGCAAAGAACGTATAGAATCGTTGCTATATTTGTCTTGTCTTGTCTTCCCCTCGTTATGTTGTTCTCTCTTTGTGCTTGGAATTCCTCTCAGTGGCTACTTCTTATGAGCGAGTTGTTACCACATTTGTGATTTAAGTCTTTGTATTGATTTGCTCATCGCAGTTTGTATTCGACCTTGTTTGCTTTCGCGCCGGTTGCGGAAATATATATTGGTTATGTCTCATTCTGGTTGTTTTTCTCATTGGATGCATTGCATATCTAAATTGGGACTGCGGACAGAGATCCGGGAACTTTCCCCTTGTACTACATCACATATTTAAATTGGGACTATGGACAGAGACCCGAGAGCTTTCCCCCTGTACTGCATCACATATTTAAATTGGGACTACGGACAGAGAGTCGGGAGCTTTCCCCCTGTACTGCATCGCATATTTAAATTGGGACTACGAACGAAGATATGGGAGCGTTCCCCCTGTACTGCATTGCATGAAAAATTCTGAGTGGGGGACTGAGTTTCGGTAGTTTTATGATTGAGGAGATTTGAATCGAAAGATATAAATATATATATTGAAAAGTACTGTTGAAAAGCAATTATCTCCAGGAAAAGTTATGTCTAAAGGACTTCTTTTCGAAAGAATATTTGAAAAACATTTGTCTTATAGTTTGATGATATTTGAAAGAGCAGTACTTGGGAAAATATATTTTGAACATGTACTTGGGAAAATATATTTTGAACATCACGTATTTTGATGATATTAGAAAGAGAAGTATTTGAGAAAATATATTTTGAACATCACATATTTTGATGATATTTAAAAGAGCGGTACTTGGGAAAATATATTTTGAACATCACGTGTTTTGATGATATTTGAAAGAGTAGTACTTGGGAAAATATATTTTGAACATCACGTATTTTGATGATATTTGAAAGAGCAGTACTTGGGAAAATATATTTTGAACATCACGTATTTTGATGATATTTGAAAGAGCAGTACTTGAGAAATATATTTGAAAAATCACGTATTTTGATGATACTTGAAAGAGCAGTATTTTGGAAAGTATATTTGAACACCACGTATTTGAAGAGACTATGTTATAAAGGTTTCTCTTTATAAAAATATATAAATATACATTCAGAGAAAGTATGTTTCAAATAAGAGATTTCTCTATTCCGAAATGATTATATATTTAATGTTTTCAAAATGAATTCACGATTTAAAGGTTTTCACTCGAAGGTTTGACCAGTTTTATTGAGTTATTGGCTAAGGCCTGACGTGAATAAATTGATGCAGTGTTGAGTTGCTTGTGTTTTTATTGGGTTGTAATTCCCGCCATTTGGATTGTATCTTTTCCATTCTCTTTGCGTATTTCTATTATGATGTCCGTTGATCGTGATTATTGAATTTTCTTTCGTATTATTCGATCGTATCGTTAATTACATTGAGAAATCTTTAGATAGATATTTTGGTTCGGTCATTTATACATCTATGCCTTTTTACCTATTAGACTGGTGGTGTCTGACTAGTCCTCGTCACTACTTCACCGAGGTTAGTCTTGATACTTACTGGGAACCGCTGTGGTGTGCTCATACTACACTTCTGCATATTTTTGTGTGCAGCTTCAGGTTATTGTTGTTAGTAGCTACGCAGATCGTTGCTGAGGAGACTCAAGGTAACCTGTTGCTGCGTTCGCAGACTTCAGAGTCACCTTCCTGTTTTATTTCTATTCAGGTGTACTTACTTATTCCTAGACAGTTGTATTTGGATTTGATAGAAAGATTTCGTAGAGCTTATGACTTGTATTTACCGGGTTTTGGGAAATTGTAAACTCTGTCAAGAATACAATTTTGAAATTTTTAAAATTCCTTTATTATTGTTGTTGTTCAGTGTAAATGTTAGGCTTACCTAGTCCCTAAGACTAGGTTCCATCACGATACCCAACGGAGAGAAATTTGGGTCGTGACAAGCTGGTATCAAAGCTCTAGGTTCATAGGTGCTACGAGTTATAAGCGGGTTTGTTAGAGTCTTGCGGATCAGTACGGAGACGTCTGTACTTATCTTCGAGGGGCTACGGGACTACCAGGACAATTTCACTTCCTTCATTCCTATCGTGCGAGTTCATTGATCTTGAAGTTTGAAATTATCGTTCCATTCTCTCACCGATGGTGAGGGCACGAGCGGCGGTTCCATATGATGTTAGCCCGAAGAAAATGTCGCAAGGGTCAGAGACAGAGGCCAACGAGGAGCACGTGCCGTAGTTAAGATGCCTACCAGAGCAGCTGTTGAGGAGTCGCCAGTAGCTTTAGTTGGGGGACAGGTACTGGGGGTGCCTGTTGCTACCTCGGATTTCAGGAGACCTGAGCGCAGTTTTGAGTACAATTGGTACATCGGCCCAGGCAGGGTTGATTCTAGTGCACCAGTTGCTTCACAGATCAGGGGAGGAGTTCAGACTCCCACCGTCTACACTACAGAGCAGTGGGATCATATTGGCTAGGTTCCAGTTGCCATGGCAGCACGACATGTGGTTTCAGTTCAGCCCGTGGTTAGGGCAGTAGCATCGGAGGAAGAATACCTTGGACTTGAGAGATATAGGAAGTACCACCCTTCTATCTTTCAGTGGATTGGCGGCAGATGGTGTCCCGGGCTTTACTGGGGGAGTGTCACTATATTCTTCGCACTTCGGGTATTGTGGAGACGAGCGAGATTGCTTTTGTCACGTATCAGGTCCAGAGTAGTGGATTGATCAGTTTGTGGCGGCATATGAGTTGGGGTAGTCTGGCCGAGTTAGCTTTACTAGCATGAATTCAGTTTTCGGATATGTTTTGAGGAAGGTTGCACCTCAGTTCCGTCGGGATGTACAGCGCACGGAGTTTGAGCAGTTACATCATTGCGTTATGTCACCATGGGAGTACGGCGTCAGATTCAGTGAGTTGGCCAGATATACACCTCACTTGGTTGCTTCAATTAGGAGTGAGTCCGTAGATTCATTGAGGGACTCAGGCACAGTAGAGAATCTTGGGTCAACCAGTTCAGTTGCATTACCAGTTTCACATGGGAGCGTTTCAGATACTCATGGGTCTCAGAGGATCTGTATCGTATGTTTTCCACAGCCACATCGGCAGAGAGATTGTTTTCAGTGTGGAGATGTTAGCCACATGGTGAGAGATTGTTCCAGGATTCAGGTGGGAAAGTTACGGCAGGATGTTCAGGTGGATAGAAGGCGCCTAAGAGGGGGAGGCCAGACCCATTGATGTGTTGCATATAGTAGTCTAGAGGCTGTCATGTCAGATATCATCACCTAGGTATGGCTTGATGTGCTAAAGTGGGGTACCATTGTATTTCACTATAGTCCTGTTGGTCAGGACGAGTTTCCCATTATTTGTTGTCTCATTTATGATTGAGTTTCATGTATAGCACTTTACTTTTGTGCTTGCTCCTGTTGGGAGATTCTATGAGTAGTAGCCGTGTCTATCATTGTTTTATTCATCCTTGCTAGTGGTGAAACTGGAAGTGAGTCCATGTCGTCCTTCGTGGTAAGCTTTATGTGATTCTCCTGAGTATTTTGTTTTCGAGCTGTGATTTGATACTCCATTGAGATGTGAGTAAGTGAGCGCTATGATTTTGTTAGCCGAGATGAATTAGCGGGAGATTTCTATTGGTATGATATATATTCGGCATGTGCCGTAGAGTTGAGGGCGAGACCCTCGTGATTCCTTGTGATTTGATATGTTTGGACCGGGCTGAGTACCGCGGTGGAATTTTTATCAGGATGGCATCCTTGTGATTTGTTCATATGCTTTGCTTCTCTCTTGTTATATTGCTTTTGGTAAGTCAGTATCGATAGAGAGTTATGCCTATGGGCTTGTTTGATAGTACCTTTATATGCTTGTACCTTTCCTACTCAGTCATTTCGTTATGTGCTTCTTTAGTTCAGTTTGCGGGATGTGTGCCCGATGGTGTTAGTTGTGACTCGGTGATTCGAGTGTCTACTGATGAGGTCTTCGTGTTTATTGCACCATTATCGGTATTATGGGATTTTGAAACAGAGTTCTTCCATGTATGGGACTAATTGCCAACGTTGAGTTGATTTCGGGCAGTTATGGTGATCAAAAGTGCTATTGAGCCTATGTGTGATGTGCTATGTTGTGTGGTTGTGCCTTATGGGTGTAGAGCTGAGTTGATGCAGCTGGTTGAGGCTAATGCCGGACATGGATTTAGAATTGGGTCTTTTGGAAATGAGTAAAAAGTGAGGAATTGAGGTATGAGGCTTATCGATGACGATGAGAAGGATATATGGCAGTTGTGATGGTGTCATCAAGCTTATGTAGGATGGGGTGACGTGGGATCACCCACGGGTGTGTGTTGGAAATGCGCAATCAGTGATTGGTGAGTTCAAAGTGAATCTTAGCACGTTCGAGGACGAACGTTTGTTTAAGAGGGGGAGATTGTGATGAATCAAAAGGGTCATCCCGTATAGTCTATATAATTCTGTGTTCCGAGGTTGTGAAAACCTCCTTCTATCTCACTTCGATTTGCATTCACAACCCGTGCGTGTAGCCGGGAAGCCCTTATGTGAAAATTGATAAAAATGATAATTTTTGTATTAGAAATTTGAATAAAGTTGACTTCAGTCAACGTTTTTGGTAAACGGACCCAGACCTGTGATTTGACGATCCCCGAGGGTCCGTAGTAAAATATGGGACTTGAGCGTTTGCCCGGTATCGAATTCCGAGGTCCCAAGTCCGAGAAATGAATTTTTAAAGAAAATTATTTTCTGAAAAATATAAAGGTTTTTGAAAATGAAATATTATGTGAAAACTGTGGTATCGGGACAGTATCTTAGTTCCGGATCCCGAAACAGGTTCAATATGTTATTATTGTATTATCTGTGAAGTTTGGAAATAAACGGACTTCGTTTGGCGTGATTCGGACCTTAAATGCAAAATTTGAAATTTATGAAGTTTTTGAGAATTTCTATAGATTTTGAGGTTTAATTCGATGTTTATGATGTTATTTGGGTGGTTTAATTACTTGAACAAGTCCGTAGGATGTTTATGAGGTTATGTGTGTATTTGGCTTTGAGCCCCAGGAGCTCGGGTGAGTTCCGGGTTAGTGACGGAGTGCAAGACTTGGTAAAACTCTGGTGTTTTATTTCTGTTGCTGGTGTCCAGGTAATTGCCCTATGCGAACGCACTCAAGGGAGTGCGAACACACAGGGTAGTGTGGGGTCTAGGGGTCTGGGTAAACTTTACTCTATGCGAACGCAACCCCAAGGGTGCGAACGCGGACCTATAGGGAGAAGACCCTATGCGAACGCAATCAAGGGAGTGCGAGCACACAGGGTAGTGTGGGGTCTGGGGGTCTGGGTGGTGCGAAGCCTGTGCGAACACACCCGTTGGGGCGCGATCACAAAAGGAAGGTTAGGATATCCTGTGTGAACGCACTGCACGTGCCGCGATCGCACTGAGTAAGATCGCCCAGTTATTTCTAAGTCTAAAAACAGAAGCACTTCGGGATTTCTACCAAAATTCATAAACCCTCTTCTTCTCCAAACCCCATAGATGATTTTTGAAGAGCTTTTTCACCATAATCTCTTAGGTAAGTAATCTTTAACTCGTTTCCTTCCATTTTCATCAACATCTATTAGATTCTAGGCCTAAAAACATGAAATCAAAGGTAGAAATTGGGATTTTTTTGGTAGAGTTAGGGATTTTTGAATATTTGGGAATTTGACCTTGTTTTGAGGTCGGATTTCAAAACAAATTATATATTCGGGATCGTGGATGAATAGGTGATCGGATTTTGGTCCGAACCTCGTGTTTCGGCCAAGCGGGCCCTAGGTCGATTTTTGGAAATTTTGGAAGAATGTTGGGGAATCTATAATTAGGCATTTAAATTGAATTGTTTAGCATTTATTGATGTTATTGAGATGATTATGTCTAGATACGATTGTTTTGGAGTCGAGTTCGTAAGGAAAGCGGTGCTAGAGGCTTGATTTGGATTCTTGGAAACGAGGTAAGTATCTTGCCTAACCTTGTGTGGGGGAACTACCCCTTAGGATTGAGTCTTCTATGTTGATTGTAGTCCGCGTACGCGAGGTGAAGAGTGTGTACTAGAACTTATTTGCAAATAGATTTCCCTTTAGGGATTTTTGGGTCCTTATGCTCCTCATATATGAATTGAACTTGTTATATCTGAATTCCTGATTTCTAGTCTCAACTCTTCTTGTTCAAATTAGAAGTACTTGCCTAGTATTCCTTGTTTCTTATAAGATCTTAGTTGACTTAAATGAAGACTTTGTTTTTCCTACTGTCATGCTATGTCTTCCTTCATACGCTGTCTATGTGACTAGAACTAGTATAATCTCGCTCTATAAATGTATGACAAGAAATTGGAATATCTATATGTTGGTCAAGCATGCCCGTGAGTCGTATCTTGTGACTTGAATGATTTTTCCTCTTAAGTACTACATGGGTTTAATTGATGACCGCCCGTGTTGATGGTATTCTTTGACGTTGCCTATTTACTCAGCATTTTTTCAAATTGAGTTATTCGGTGAAGCTAATTGTCTAAGTGAGATTGGTTTTAGCTGATTCCCTTGCCGGGATGATTTGGTTTCTTGGTTGTGAACTTGAATATGTAGAATCGATGCCATAATTGCCTTGTTTTCCCCTCGTTATGCTGTTCTCTCTTTGTGCTTGGCATTCCTCTCAGTGGCTACTTCTTATGAGCTAGTTATTACCACATTTGTGATTTAAGTCTTTGTATTGATTTGCTCATCGCACTTTGTATTCAGACTTGTTTGCTTTCGCGCCGGTTGTAGCAATATATGTTTTTCCTGTCGCATTCTGGTTGTTTTCCTCAGTGGCTGCATTGCATATTTAAATTGGGACTACGGACAGAGATCTGGGAGCTTTCCCCCTGTACTGCATCACATATTTAAATTGGGACTACGGAAAGAGATCCGGGAGCTTTTCCCCTGTACTGCATCGCATATTTAAATTTGGACTACAGACAGAGATCCGGGAGCCTGCCCCCTGTACTGCATTGCATGACAAATTCTGAGTTCCGGTAATTTTATGATTGAGGAGAATTGGATCGAAAGATATAAATATATAATGAAAAGTATATTTGAAAAGCATTTGTCTTGCAGAATAATGATATTTGAAAGAGCAGTACTTGGGAAAATATATTTTGAACATCACATATTTTGATTATATTTGAAAGAGCAGTACTTGGGAAATATATTTGAAACATCACGTATTTTGATGATACTTGAAAGAGCAGTATTTGGGAAAGTATATTTGAACACCACGTATTTGAAGAGACTATGTTATAAAGGTTTCTCTTTATAAAATATATAAATATGCATTCCGAGAAAGTATGTTTCAAAGAATAGATTTCACTATTCCGAAATGACTATATCTTTAAAGTTTTCAAAATGAACTCACGATTTAAAGGTTTTCACTCGAAGGTCTGACCATTTTTATTGAGTTATTGGGTAAGTCCTTACGTGAATAAATTGATGCAGTGCTGAGTTGCTTGTGTTTTTATTGGGTTGTAATTCCCGCCATTTGGATTGCATCCTTTCCATTCTCTTTGCGTATTTCTATTATGCTGTCCATTGATCGTGATTATTGAATTTCTTTCGTATTATTCTGTAACGAACCGGTCCGTCGTTACGTAGAACCTGCATTTTAATTGCTGTTATTGACTTGTCATAGGTTGGTTATTCTATATTTGATGTATTAGAGTTGGTAGGCTTGAAATCGAATGGTTGTAGTGAGAGTTCAGTCCTTTAGCCTTTTAAAAATAGCCTTAAAATGAGAAAAGTCAACTAAGAGTTGACTTATTGGTAAACGACCTCGGAATGCAGATTTTATGGCTCGGATAGCTTTGTTAGGTGATTTGGGACTTAGGAGTGTGTTCAAGATAATTTTGTGATGTCCGGCGTAGAATTAGGCTTGAATTGGCGAAAGTTAGTTTTGGCGATTTCCGATCGACAGTGAAATAGGATATCGGGGTCAGAATGGAATTTTGACAGTTGGAACAGGTTTGTAATGTCATTTTGGATGTGTCTGCAAAAATTTCAGGTCAATCGGAGTTGTTTTGGATAGTTTCGACATCGTTGGTGGATTTAAGAAAATTGAAAGTTCTTAGGCTTGAATTCAATGTAAATTTGGTGTTTTGATGTTAGTTTTGGTGTTTTGAGAGTGCAACTAAGCTTGAATGATGTTATGTGACGTGTTAGTATGTTTGGTTGGGGTCCCGAGGGGCTTGAGATTGATTTCGGATGGTTAACAGGAAGTTCGGAGTTGGAAATTGCAGCAAAAAGCTGCTGGTGTGAAATTATAGTGATTTCTGCACCTGCGGAAGTTTGGCCGCAAGTGCGGGCCCGCAGGAGCGAAAGAAGGCTCCGCAGGGGCGAGATTTGTCCAGCCAGGGAAAAGTCACAGATGCGGATAGGGGCCGCACCTGCGGAATGTGAGTCGCAGGTGCGGAGTCAGGTCGTTTAAGGAAAAGTCGCAGGTGCGGTTAGTGGGACTACAAGTGCGGTCTCGCAGGTGCATGAAATTGGGCGTAGGTGCGGAACCCCTGGGCAGAAAGTATAAAATAAACCTTCCGCGACTTAAACCCTTTTTACACCATTTTTGTACGGACAGAGAGCTTTGGGGGCGATTTTTGAAGAGGGAAATCAGTGTTCTTCATAGAGGTAAGTGTTTGGATCATTAAAACTCGTTTATGGGTGATTATAGAGCATAATCTCAGCAATTAATTCATGAAAATCAGTACAAAAAGGTGGGCTTAGGACTTGAGATTTTGAGACCTTTAAGGGTCGATTTGAGGGGTCAAACAAACTCCGATTTTAGCGTTCTTTATATGTACGGACTTGTGAGATGATGAAGAATGGTTTTGTATAAAAATTTCTGAGTTCTAGAACGCGGGCTCGGGGGTCGGGTTTTAACCAATTTCGTCTTTTTGAGCTAAATTTGATATTTTCAATTGGAATTTATTCCTTAAGCATAAATTGATGATAAAAATCTGAACTTGGTAGATTTGGAGCCTTCGGAAGTTGATACGAGAGGCAAGCGTGTTGCGGAATAGTTTCCGGGCTAGTTTTGAGGTAAGTAATGTCTTTAAATACTGTCCTGAGGGTATGAAACCCCGCACTATGCACCCTTTCACGGGTTTTGGAATGCAAAGTTTGGAACTTTGGAAATATATTCCCTATTTAGGAAACTATTGAGTTGCGAAATCGATTTTTAAGCCTATGCTTAATGGTATTGATATATTTTGATATGATTTGGGCTATAACCCATGTTTGGGGCCTAGTGCCAATCTGTTTACCCCTTGGGGGCTATTTTTACTATTTTTTCCTCACTTGATATGTTATGATTTTCACTCAGTCTTTTCTTGATAATTGTTTTGATACTCAGAGTATTTTGAAACTATTTCTTGAAAATGAAACACTGCTTTGGGTCGAGAACACGGTATATTTATGGCCTGAAAGGCAAATTGAGAGTGTCTGACTAAGTGAGGCTGCGGGCCTATATTTTGAGGATGATATGATATGAGTGATGTTGTGGGCCTATATGGTGAGTGATTTATTCCATGATGTGGCTTTATAGCGTTTGGGCTGTAGGAGCCCCTCCGGAGTCTGTACACACCCTCAGTGAGTGCAGGTACCTAATGAGTGATGCCCGCGTGGCTTATGCTGAGTGATTGTGAGGATGCCTGATGGGCTGATACTGAGTGACTGTGAGGATGCCTGAAGGGCTATTACTGAGTGACTGTGAGGATGCCTGATGGGCTGATATTGAGTGATGGTGAGGATGCCTGATGGGCAATGGTTACGATAAATGATTTTAGCCCGATGGGCAGTTTTATGAAGATTTTTTACAAACTATGATTTACATCATTTTCAAACTGGTGTAACTGAGAATTTTACTGAGATATACTGATATTGCACTTGTTTTCAAAGGATTTTTGGAAACTGATTTCGAACTTATTAATTGTTGAATACTACATGGTGACTTGGTGTTTTACTGGTTTTGTGAAATTGTGTATCTGTACTGTGTGATTTGAAATTCTCAGACTGTGATTTATTTTCATTACTACTGATTGGCGTACACATCATTACTCCCTGTGCCTCTGTGCACAGATCCAGGTGACGGCCCGGAGCAGTAGCTATCTCAGTTCGTTAGCAGCAGATACGGGATTTCGAGGTAGCTGTCTAGCGTCCACAGCTTCTCCATTTCCCTTCCTTATTTAGTTTTAGCGTTTGATTCAGAGACATATATTATAGTTGTAGCAGATTTAGATTTATTTATTCTTAGATGCTCATGACTATTGACTCCAGTCTTGGGAGGTTTTGTTTAGAGTTGTTAGACTATTATTGGGACGCTAAGACTTAATTACATTATTCTATGCTATGGTTGCTGCTTGTTATTAAATTATGAACTTTTATAATTGAATAAATGCGTAGGAAGGTGATGGTCGACTAGCCTAGTTCCAAGATTGGCGCCATCACGGCCTGTTAGGATTTGTGGTCGTGACATATTCGATCGTATCGTTAATTACATTGAGAAATCTTTAGATAGATATTTTGGTTCGGTCATTTATACATCTATGACTTTTTACCTATTAGACCGGTGGTGTCTTGACTAGTCCTCGTCACTACTTCACCGAGGTTAGTCTTGATACTTACTGGGCACCGCTGTGGTGTGCTCATACTACACTTCTGCACATTTTTGTGTGTAGCTTCAGGTTATTGTTGTTGGTAGCTGCGCAGATCGTTGCTGAGGATACTCAAGGTAACCTGCTGCTGCGTTCGCAGGCTTCAGAGTCACCTTCCTATTTTATTTTTATTCAACTGTACTTACTTATTCCTAGACAGTTGTATTTGGATTTGATAGAAATATTTCGTAGAGCTTATGACTTGTATTTACCGGGTTTTGGGAAATTGTAAACTTTGTCAAGAATTCAATTTCGAAATTTTTAAAATTCCTTTATTATTGTTGTTGTTCAGTGGAAATGTTAGGCTTACCTAGTCCCTAAGACTAGGTGCCATCACGATACCCAACGGAGGGAACTTTTGGTCATGACACCACTCAACCACGAGTTCACTCGTACCAAAATTACTCAAACCCGATATCACAATCTCAATCAAAACAAAAACGTTTGGTGAAGAACTTCTTCCATTTTTTCCCAAATTTCTCAGCTCAATCTTAAATTAGAAGGTGAAATTAATGATAGATTAGTGGGATATAACCAAAAATAAGTGAAGAGTCATTACCCAATCAATGTCTCTGAAAATCCCTCAAAATCTTGTCCAAATCCGAGCTCTCTATCTCAACTTTTGATAAAAATGGCACAACCCTCGATTTGAAATGTTTATATCTGTCCACTGAAATCCTTCTCGCGAACGCGGAAGCTTCCTCGCGTTCGAGAAGCATAAAAATCCCTCCAGTCTAAAATCTCCTTCGCGAACGCGGAAACTCACACAGTCTAACCTTTCGCAAGCGCGGGAACCTTATCGCGAACACGTAGGCTAAATGATTGGGACCCCCCCTCTGCCCGTTCCTCTACGCGAACGTAAGGTCCCTATCGCGAACATGTAGGATCAATGCTCCGAAGCTTCGTGAACGCGAGAACCATATCACGAATGCGAAGAGAAAAACCCATGTGGACTCCCAGATGCCTTACGCGAACGCGAGACCTCTCTCGCGAATGCGATGAAGGAAACCAACAACTGATGCACCATATTTTTCTGCAATTCCAACAAGTCCAAATCTAGTCCGTTAACCACCCGAAATTCACCCGAGGCACCCGGGACCTCAACCAAACATACCAACAAGTCCTAAAACATCATACAAACTTAGTCGAGCCTTCGAATCACATCAAACAACGCTAAAAACACGAGTCGCACTCCAATTCAAACTTAATGAACTTGAAACTTCAATCTTCTACAACCAATGTTGAAACCTATCAAAACATGTCTGATTGACCTCAAGTTTTGCAAACAATTCATAATTGACATTACGGATCTAATCCAACTTATGAAATCGGAATCCGACCCCGAAATCAAAAAGTCCACTTTCCCAAAATATTTTTTAAAATTGCATATATACCTTCAAAATCATGCATTAGTAGCAATTGGTAATTTTCCATAATTTTTTCTACATTTTATTAATTTGTCAAGTATTTAATTTCCAATAAATAATTACAAAATTACATCACAAATGATTTCAAAAATATTTCTTGATTTAATTTATTATTTACGGTCCTATTAAGACCAAATTATCCCATAAATAGCCAAATTGGCACTTTTTGGCTATAATTGCAATAACTTTGCAATTATAGCCCAAACATATAATTTTGTACTATTTTTTACCAGAAATTAGTCATTTGTATTTTTAAATACTTAATCATTTAAAACTATTTTTTATGCATGAAATTCATTTTTTTAATAATTATTATCTATATTACAAATTATTTTAATTAATTTAAATTGGGTATTTAACAAATAGCCTATTCTATTTCAATTTTAGCCTTATTAGACCATCCCAAACACCTAACTATACCTGACCCAACAGACCCCAACCCCAATTCCTAAATTAAATCTTGTCCATTGATCAATTTTGATCAACGACCCGGATTTAACCTTTCCTAACTTAACCTAACGTATACCCCCCCAAACCCCTCTCATTTTCTCATCCTCACCCGTCTTCACTCCCTTACTCTCTCTCAAACTCCCTCTGCCTAACCATGGCTTCCACCCGCCAGTGCTGGCTCGCCGTTGTTTATGTTGGTTCTCACCACCACCCCTAGCCTCAATGGCTCCTTCATGAATGGATTCATGCCATCTCCGAGGTCCTCAAGGGACCAGTGGTAGTTCACCTACCCTTTGGGCCTGTGCTCACCATGCTCAGGCTGCCATGGCCCGATTGAGTAAGATCTTTCTATTTTCCGGCTAAACCTATGGTTTCTAAGCTGGAATCTCTCTATCTTTGGGTTGTTCCTCTCCGAAACCCTAATTTTATCTCTTGACTCTCTAGATCTGTAATATATGTGAGAGTATTTCAAGTTATTTTACTATTTTTCTATGAAAACCTTTCTGTTTTTCGAAGTGTCTCTTCATCTTCATGACTAGGGTTTCTAAAACCTTTCTTCAAAAACAATTCTCGCTGGTTTTCTAAGTGTTATTCCTTGATTCTTATGTGTTTGATTGATTTGTTAAGCTTCCTTTTAACCCCAATCAGTTTTGTTAAAACCCCTAATTTTTGAGCTTTAGTTTTGGGTTCTGAGTTCTTCTTTACTGTTTGTTCACTCAACCTGTCTGTATGTTTTATTCTCATGAATTTTCTTCGATTAATTTGAGTATTTTGTGGTTGTTGCCCTGGTAACATCTCATTAGGGTTTCTGATTTTGTTCTGCCTATTTTTACTCTGTTTATTTTTTTATTCTTGGAAGTTCATAATATCTCCCTTAAAATTAGTATTACTTTGATTCTCTTAACCCCTGATTTCCTAGGTTGATACTCGTATGCCTATTTCTGATTATTTCCCTATTTTTTCATGATTTTTAAATTACTGTTTGCCTTTTTACTACAGATTTTATTATTTGCTGACTCTTAATATTGTTTCCTTAATTAGAATTTTATGAACCTAGCCCTAATTACATGTTCTATACATGTACTGTGTTTGAATTGTATCCTTAGATGTTATACTCCAGTTATACATGGTTTCTTTCCTTATTTGTTACCTGTCTTTCTACCGTTTGAACTGATTCCCTTGATTAAGGGAAAACTTGGACTGATTTTACTCTAATTGATTCCGAGTTCTATAATTACTAAACATTTTGACTCTTACCTTATTTTACCTAGCTTTCAAACTACTATATATACTGCTCTCTTCTACTCTCATTATACAGTCTTCTACACACACGAAAACTCACATTAGTTCACAACTCTCTCATACACTCAAAAATTCTTCTTCAAACTTTTGTTACTTGTTGGCTATAATTGTAATAACTTTGCAATTATAGCCCAAGCATATAATTTTGTACTATTTTTTACCAGAAATTAGTCATTTGTATTTTTAAATACTAAATAATCATTTAAAACTATTTTTAATGCATGAACTGATTCTCTTGATTAAGGGAAGACTTGGACTGATTTTACTCTAATTGATTCCGAGTTCTATAATTACTAAACAGTTTGACTCTTACCTTATTTTACCTTGCTTTCAAACTACTATATATACTGCTCTCTTCTACTCTTATTATATAGTCTTCTACACACACGAACTCACATTAGTTCACAACTCTCTCTTACACTCAAACACTCTTCTGCTTACTTTTGTTACTTGCTATTGCTACTGAATTAGCCGGCTGCAAGCCAAGGCTAACTATTGCACTTTCTTGTTCTTCACTTTGTGTCTATTCTCCTTACTGGTATGTTCTGATTTTAAATTCAAGTTCCAAAATCAATGTGTTTCTTTTACTGCTTTAGTTTATCATTTTACTAATCTGTTTCCGTCTATTGTTTGCTTCTCAACACGTGTTTAACTTGTTTTACTTAGTATACTAGTTATGTTCTAACCCCCTTTTAGGATCAACCTATTTATGAACATGTTTACTTCCTGTGTAATCTGTCTCCATTGTGACTCTATTTTGGCTTTGAATGTTTGTCTATGAGTGCCTAGTTCTGGTATGCACCTATTGTGCTATTGTTACCTTAAGTTGTTCTCACTATATGCTCAATTCTGTTTGATGCCACTATATCTTCTATTATTTGTTCTGAAATTCATACTCCTATACTATGTTTACATCATTATTTATCCCCAATCCCATAAGTCCCCAAGCACCTCTGATTTTATGTAACCATGTCTCCAATTAGCAATTCAGGAACCCATGACATATTGTCTGTTATTTCTTGAGACTTCTATGCTTATGCTTGTTATGTGCCCCACCTTGGGTGTTGTATCTGTCCCCAACCCCCTTACCCCTGTGTGAAGGACTGTTGTTTGAATGTTTCTGAACCTGTTATGTTGTGTAGTTGATCTACTGTTTGTTTAATTACCCTATTCTTATTCGAACTATTTTACTACTAAACCATTTCATACTTTTATAAACTTCAAACTGAGTCTTTTCAACACTATTTTTATACGAAAGCATTTTCAAAACCATGTCAAGCACTCTCACTCTACTCTTAGGTCCTTAAGTTCTGCCCCTCCAGCGTGTGACTGCTTTAGGATTCCTGTGAGATCCCTCTGAACTCTGATGCACTGGGGCTAGCTCTTCCACACTGCACTTACTTAGTTCTGGTTATGAAATCTAGGTGTGAGCACTGCCTGGGATCCTTGAGGTCCTTAGGGAGCTATGACACACCCGGACATGAGGAAGGCTATGAAACTTTGACAATTGAGGTTTGACAGTTTAACTTCTTCTCTTATATCTATTTATGTAATTTATTCAGCTACTGGTCTGTAATAATTATTTGTAAACAGATATTGGGGATGGCTAGTGAAATAGGGAGGGAGCCATATAGTTCTGTTAACATCATCAAGTAGAAATCATGTTTTAAACTTTACGTTGTTTCTATCTGCATTAGAATCCATGTTTTAGGACCAGCATGTTCACTCAAACCATGCCAAGCATGCACTAGATACCATGTTCCTAGGATTTTCTGTCTACTCTTTCAACATCTTATCCATGCTTTATGTTTATCGCTTAGAACTCCTGCTCCTAGGACAATAGACAACGTTAACATAAAAGTTGTTACTTCTGTGCATTCAAAATCATCACCCTGTAACTCTTTATGCATTTTAGAAATCATGCCTTTAGGAATTCTTTGTATCCTGAAATGATGTCTTAACCATTTTGCATTTATATGTGCATATTAGATATCCTGCTCTAGGATTTTGTTTGCATCTGCTTAACCACGCCTAGTTTAACTACTGACTCACGGAAAAGGAAGAAACAGTGTCACATCTGATTGTCTTGATTTTAATAAAACTAATAACAATCTCTACATAATCGCATCACCTAAAACAACATGCTTTAAGGTAAAACAACTTCTGAACTATTTTTTTAACAGTTCTGGTAATTATTATGCACAATCCCACGCCTAGGCAAGCCTTAGGTAATCAATCTCTTTAAAAGCTGGAACACTGCTTGATTGTGTTTACTGTTTTAAAATCAGTAAGCAAATTGATTAGGTCATTACTATTGAATTTATAAATCAAGTTGCATATTTTTCTGTGCATTGACATTCACTTAGATATCATGTCTAATAAACTGCCTCTTATTTGTGTTTGAGACGTGTTGATTATGTGCATTACTTGGGGAGGTAAATCTGAGCCTCATAACTTCTTTCCCTGCATTTATCTAATTAGTCCTATTTGTTTTTGCATGTCGCTTAGAATTTTATCCTTTTAAAACCTTAGGGGTCTATCTAGAACTACCTATACTTAGAGGTCCCTAATTCCTCCAGGACCATTAAGAAGGGACGGGTAACAACACGCGTAGAGATCGTTAGATAAACTCGCTTAATAACCGCTAAGGGGCAGGGTAAAGGGTAGATATGGATATGATGACCGATGCGCTAATGCCATGTGTAGCCCCTCACTGAGGAGTGATTACCGGGCATTGCGATGTGATCCTATAGGATAAAAAACTTAGGACTCCCCTATCCCCTATCATATGTGTGCTTAGACTGCAAATATTTTTAAAACCATTACTTGTTTCCATGTGTATAATTTGCCTGCTTATGTGCTACTTGCTTAAATTCACAAAGTTTGTTTGGCCGGGAACCACAGTTGTGGACTTTGAGGGGTGCCTAACACCTTCCCCTTGGAGTAATTTCAAGCCCTTACCCAATCTCTGGTTATTCGATTAGTGTTATTATAACTCTTAATAGGTGCCCTAACGCACCTTAATTCGTTAGGTGGCGACTCTTCAAGTACTTCACATCCCTTTTCCCAAAAGGAAAATGAGTTGTCCCAACAATTTCAAAAGCCCTGACCAATCCGAAAGGAGAGGGAAAAAGGGGGCGCGACAGCATGGCGACTCTGCTGGGGATTTCTAGGCTTTTTCCATTTCAAACTGCTTTGTGAATTTCTCTTTATTTTTCTGAAACCTGCACCCTTTTCCCTTTCCCTTTATGTGCAGTTAATAGTTTACTTTCCCAAGTATTTATTCTTTTAAATGAAACTGACTTGTTTCTTTTTGTTTTCCTTTGTAACCACTTTTCAATCATAATTGTTGTATTTACCGCTTTCATAACGTGCAAATACATGACAACATGATTTTATTGCTTTTTTATTTATTTATTTATTGTTGCATAATCATGCTCAACATAATATTCCACTCGTGCCTATACAAATCCTATAGGAATGCTTGATGAGTGGTTGCGCTCTTCCTATTTTATATCACCCCCTAAATTCGGAAAGGCTTATTTGCGGTAAACCTAGTCGATCAGCGGTGCAGTCGATGGTTCCGTGCCTTTCCCCCTCGGGTTGTCCACTTGAGGATACCACTTTAAAACCCCCATAGAAACCCTACTCTGATTATAACTATACATGCATCATGGTCAAACCTAGCCGGGTTAATATGTTGTCCGCATGAAAACTCTTTAAGACAGCCTTATCCAAGAGTCCACCGGGGTTCTTGTAATCCCAACGGGCGCGATCACGATCTGTGCATTAATTTGGAGAAATAAATGCCAATATGCTAATCACTAATGTATAAGTAGTTGAATCCGTAGGGGGAAAGGGTCTAACCCAGGTTCGACATTGTCCAAACAATACCTCCATTGTTGCTGGATTGGTGGGAAGACCTTTCGCCAAGTGACAAAGACCATGTGAAGAGGGTCCTTGGAAAATTACCCTTTTTACTAGATATCCAACCGAACAATATGTTGATTGAAGCAGCCACTATGTTCTGGGATAGAGAAAGGTCTGTGTTCCGTTTTGGCAACATAGAAATGACCCTCTTCTTAGAGGAGATAGGGGGTTTTGCGAGATTACCTTGGGACAGTCCAGGTTTGTTGGTGCCAGAAAACCGTGCCGCTAGGGGATTCCTGAAAATGATGGGTTTGAAAAGGAACGATGATTTAGAGTGCCTGACAGAGTCCTACATACCTTTTGACTATCTCTATGAATGATACGGCCATAGAAAATCCTATCGTATCTTTCATGATGAATTCTCTATTACTTCCTTGGGTCATATTCACCTCAGGGTTTTGTTGTTCGTCGTTTTCTTCCTGGGTATGATAGTATTTTCGAGCAAAGGAGACAGGATTCACACTAGACTGGATATGGTAGCCAAAACCTTAATTGAGGGGATCGAGGGGCAAATATATACAATTATCCCTATGATCATAGCAGACATATACCGAGCCCTGGACCGCTGCCAAAAGGGGTTCAAACACTTTGAGGGTTGTAATCTGCTACTACAGGTTTGGTTATTGGAGCATCTCCAAAGGGGTCAATATCGTCAAGAGTTTCCATGAAGGGCGTGGAATGACCATATAGCCTTCCATCACCCTAAGAGAATGACCTACATCCTAGACAGGTTTGCTCAACCGAAAAATGCTACAGAATGGGCGCAATTTTTTGACAATTTGACCGAGAACCAAGTCCAATGGATGTTCGAATGGTTCCCTACCAGTGAGTTCATCATCATATCGAGGGACGCTCCGCACCTAGTGTTGATCGGTTTAAGGGGCATATACTCTTATGCTCCCATCAGGGTTATGAGACAGGCAGCCAGGAAACAAGTCATACCGTGAGTCTCTAAAATGATTCATTACAAAGCAGATTTTCAGGACGACGACATCCCGTACAAATGTGAAGCTCAGCATATGTGGCATCTAAAGGTTATTATAGAATTGGACACCATCGAGCCAGACAGGTACCACGTAGGGCATGTACGCTTTTACCTATCATGGTTGGAAGACAGCATAGCAGGGATAGTTGAGCCGGGAATCGGTGGGGGAAACAAGGTGATAGATGAAGTTGCTGAGGCCAAGTAAAATACAATAAACTGCGCAAAAGGGTTCGTGAGTCCGAGGCCGAGCATCTGGAGCAACACAAGACTGATATGTAACTGATCAATAAGTGGAAGGAAAGGGCTATCAAATCCAATGAGAGGTTGGAATATTTGGAGCAGGGTCTGATGGAACTAGAGGCGAAGACAAGGAAAAGAGTCGCCGACTGCCAGAATGCTGAGGGAAGCGAAGAAGGGAATCTAGCAAGAGTATACCTAATGTTGGACATGCACGACCTGGGGAACCTGATCGACATCGACAAGAAGATCAAGCCCGGAGAAGGTCCTTCTGGGACCAAGTAGATTAGATTTACCTTCTTTTTTAAATGTAATAAGGCCAAGTGCCATTAGTGACTTATATTATTCAGTGTCGTTTTAGATTTACCTACTTTTACATTAATGAAATGAGGCAACTAGTGGCATCTAAGTTCTCCAAATCAACTTGTCGCTAGGCCTACCTCGGGCACAACGAGGCTCCCCAAATTAGGACAGGCTTTTATATCCCTGCAATGTGTGTTTAAATACTGCAATATCTTCTCATGATCCTCACTGACTTGGCTACCTTTTGTTTTTTATTTTGTTTTATTTCTTTTATTCCCCTCCCCAAAGGTTGGTTCGTGCATTCTGGCATCATCATCATATCACACAAGATCCAGGGGCCCTCCACCTCCTCCTCCTCCTAGTCCACTTAAAGGAAAAATAGAAAATTTGAGCAATATCATAAAGGAAAACACAATGACAGCTGAACGAATAGAAGATCCTGACAATCAAGGTACTCAGGTTCAGAATGATGCTATATCACAATTCGAGCAAAGGTTGTTGAAACTCCAAGGAGAGCTTGAACATGTGCGAAACTTGGCGAATCTGTCCTTCTCACTTAGTGTTCCAGATGTCAATAATCCGAACTCCCAAAACCCCATACCTCCTCAGAATACCCCAAACAAACAGAACCCTACCACAACTCACCACTGTACAACTCCACCAAAAAATCAAACTATTCCACCACAATGCAACACTTGCCACACTCCGAGAAACATCCCACTAGTCATCCCTGAACCACAAAGCTCCACAGATGACCACCTCTATGCTCAGGCGCCAGGCCATCATAACAACCCCATATACGTGGAGACTCTACCTCACTCCACCCAACCTATTTCTTACACACCTGAATCCAGTGAGAAGGATATTCTCATTAAGAACCGGCCGAAAAACTCAAGAGACTGACTAGACGAGTCCAGGGTGTCGAAGGAAGTAAAAGAGCTGAGGGATTGAACTATGAAGATCTCTGCATACGGCCTGATGTTGAGCTACCAGAGGGTTACAAACCTCCTAAGTTCGAGATGTTCGATGGTACAGGTGATCCCAGGGTCCATCTGAGAACCTACTGTGATAAATTATTTGGAGTAGGAAGAGACGAGAAGATTCGCATGAAATTGTTCATGAGAAGCCTCACCGTAGATGTTTTTTCTTGGTACATCAGCCAAGACCCTAAAGTGGTCCAACTGGGTAGGCATGGCCTCAGATTTCATGGATCGGTTCAGGTTCAACACGGAGAATGCTCCAGACGTATATCCAGAACCTCAAGAAGAAGCCCACTGAAACTTTTCGCGAGTATGCCATTCGTTGGAGATCTGAAGCAGCCAAGGTCAGGCCTGCCCTAGATGAAGAACAAATGAAAAAAATTCTTTGTCCAGGAACAAGACCCGCAATATTATGAGAGGCTGATGGTAGTTGAAAACCACAAATTCTCTGACATCATCAATCTAGGCGAGAGAATTAATGAATGTATTAAGAGCGGAATGGTTACTAATTTCGAAGCACTACAAGCCACCAACAAAGCCTTGCAGTCTGGTGGTATATCCAAGAATAAAGATACAGGGACGGTAATGGTTGCATAGGGACCCAAATCCCCGTTGGTATACCGAACTTCCCCACTCACATACCAAGCACCCCCACCTATATATCAGCCAGCCCCTCCACCTGCTTATCAATCGTCACCCTCACTTGCTTATCAACCCACATCTCCCAGATATTATCAACCAGCCTCTGTTTATCATACATACAACTCTCAACCCTCTCACTTCCAGTCACCCCCTGCTCGCCAAAATTTTCCAAGACCTCGACCCAATTTTGACCGCAGGCCTCCCGAGAAATATACTGCCATTGCTGAACCTATTGACCAGTTGTACGTAAGATTAAAAGTCACTGGTTATGTTACTCCTATCCCTGCTGTAACCCCTAAAAATCCATCCTAGTGGGTCAAACCAAATAAAACCTGTGCATACCATTCCGGCATGAAGGGGCATAATTGATGAATGTCGTTCACTTAAGGATAAAATCTAGTCTCTGATTGATAATAAGGTCATCCAAGCAAAGTAAGATACTCCCAGTGTCCGCAACAATCCGCCCTAGACCATAGGGGTGGATGCATCAACATGATAGAGATAGAGTAAGAATGGGACCCAGAGGGGTCGATTGGATTAATCAAAGAAGGTGATGACCCAAAGAAACCAGTGGTCACACTCAATCCCATCATAGTCCAGATTCAGTCGTTAGGAGATGTTGAGGTAGCTGCGTCAGTCCCGTTCAAGTTTGAAGTGGCACCACCTGCGGATGCACCTGTGCCATTTGAGGTTGAGGTAATCCCACCTGCCACGAAACCTGTCCTATTTGAAGTGAAGATAGCCGCACCAATTACACTGACAGTGTCAACCCCGCCGCTTTTCAACACCAATGTTGTACCTTGGGACTACGTGGCTGAAGCAAGAAGGAAAGGTAAGGTTAAGATGGAAGAAGCTGGTGCCGCACAGGGGATGACCAGGACCGGCAGGGTCTATACACCTGAACACTTGACAGAGTTTAACAAACATGCTTCCAACAGGCCACCCGTCATTGAAACAGGCCTAGATGATCTTTGGGGAAGGTGCAAGCCAAAGAATATTCAGTAATAGATCAGCTGAGCAAGACTCCAGCCCAAATATCCATCCTGTCATTGCTACAGAACTCGGAAGCACAAATGAATGATTTGATGAGAGTGTTGAACGAAGCATATGTGCCTAATAACATCACCAGTGGAGAAATGGCCAACATGGTAGGACATGTGATGGAAAGTCACAAGATCACTTTCCACGAGGACGAGCTGCCACCTGAAAGGCTAAGTCACAACAAGGCACTGCACATTACTGTGCAATGTGAAGAATATTTCATTATGAGGGTTCTAATCGACGGAGGATCCAGCCTCAACATTGCCCATTGACAACCCTCAAAAGATTGGGCAAAGGATTGTATGAGATAAGAGAAGGGTCCATGAATGTGCTTTCGACGGTTCTTAGAGGGCCACCATTGGAGAAATCAGTCTTTGTCTACAGACGGGACCTACATGGTTCGAGGTTGAATTTCAGGTGATAGATGTATCCGCGTCATATAACCTGTTATTGGGGCAGCCGTGGATACATGCCGCTGGGGATGTGGCATCAACATTGCATCAAGCAGTGAAATTTGAATGGAACCACCAGGAAGTAATCATCCACGGAGATGGAAGCAACCCTATCTATAGTTGCCAGACCATCCCGGTGGTTGAAGGTAGAAGAAGGCTGGGTGAAGAAACCTATCATCACATCAAGCGGGTCAACGCAATAGACAAGGATAAGTGGTGGGCTAGTAAAATCAAAAGCATATTGAACTGGAGTGGGTACAAGCCTGGAAAAGGGCTCGGTAAGAATCTTCAGGGGATTTCCAAACCAATATAGCTGAAGCACCATGGCACCACTTTTGGGCTGGTATACAAATACACTTGGCAGGAGTACGAAGACTGGTCGCCACCATGGCGCGGTCCCTACTATCCATTGGAACAACCTATACCACATTTGGAGCAGACTTTCCAGCAAGCTGATATCATATGTGGGTCAGAAGAAGATGAAACTCTAGCAACTTTGAAGAATCTATTCCTGGAAGATGAAGGCATGTACTATTGTGTTATTGTTGAAGAGGAGGAAGAGGAAGGCCCTACCATCCAAGCCGTGAGCAAGGGATCACTCCTCAAGAATTGGACCATCAGACCATCCAGGGCTCGACGAGTCCTGGGGTAGCAAGGCTGAACAACGTTATTTACTTCATTTTTGCTAATGATTTCCTTTTTTGCATTTTCTTTTGTTTTCTAATAAAATCCCGATTTTCCAAAATTGTTTGTTTAAATTATCAAAATCGATTTTACGTTTCAACGAATCACTATTTATTTATTACCATTTTTATCTCATTACTTTTATCTATACAACATTACTATTTCCTGTCCCGACGAAGCAATGACTGTGACATGCGATGAGATAACACAAAAAAATGATAGCGATTCAGAAGAAGAGGATGTCATACCCGATGAAATTGTCAGAGAAGTTGAGGATTTCGAGAACAGACCTAAGTCCAACCTAGACGAAACTGAGGTAGTCAACCTGGGAGATTCAGAGTCTGTCAAAGAAACTCGCATCAACATCCATTTTTCGCCATCAGAGAAAAAGGAATACACCCAATTCTTGAAATAGTATGAGGACATATTTGCATGGTCGTACGACGACATGACTAGTATAAGTACATCCATTGTGGCCCACAAGTTGCCGACTAATCCAATG